>CM030361.1:149923210-150087195 GCA_017893485.1 Hemerocallis citrina
TTGGTCAACATATCAGCAGGATTATCAGCTGTCCCAATCTTCACCAAATGAATATCACCATCCTTTATCAAATCACGCACAAAATGATAACGGACATCAATATGTTTGGTCCTCGAATGATGAACTTGGTTCTTCGCTAAATGAATAGCACTCTGACTGTCACAGTGTACCTCCACCTTCTCCCGATGAATCCCCAAGCTCTTCAAAAGTCCATGTATCCAAATGGCTTCCTTCATGGCCTCAACAACCGCCATGTATTCAGCCTCAGTTGTAGACAACGCTACAGTGGACTGCAAATTTGACCTCCAACTTATAGGTGCTCTAGCCATCGTAAACAAATAGCCTGTAGTAGACCGCCTCTTATCTAGATCACCTGCATAGTCTGAATCAACATATCCAACCAATAACCTGCTAATATTGTCATCCCTTTCAAATTTCAAACCCACATCTGTGGTGCCACTTATGTACCTTAGAATCCATTTAGCTGCTTGCCAATGCTCTTTGCCTGGATCATGCATATATCGACTAACCATACTCACCGCCTGAGAGATGTCTGGTCGAGTACAAACCATGGCATACATCAAGCTTCCAACCACACTAGTGTAAGGTACATTCGCCATATACTGTCTCTCTTCATCTGAACTTGGAGACTGAGAAGCACTAATTCTGAAATGACTGGCTAAGGGTGTACTTACTGGTTTAGTCTTCTCATCTATACCGAACCGTTTCAGCACCTTCAAAAGATATTGCTTCTGAGTCAAACTCACTGTGCCCTTTGCCCTGTCTCTAGCTATCTCCATCCCAAGTATCTTCTTGGCTTCACCAAGATCCTTCATCTCGAATTCAGAACTCAACTGATTCTTCAAATTTTGAATCTCCTTAGCATTCTTAGAGGCAATCAACATGTCATCCACATATAATAACAGATATATGAAAGAGCCATCCTGCAACTTCCTGAAGTAAACACAATGATCAAACTCACTTCTGGAATATCTCTGCACCTTCATAAACTGATCAAACCTCAAATACCACTGCCTTGGAGATTGCTTCAACCCATAGAGAGACTTCTTCAACCTGCAAACACAATTTTCCTTCCCAGCAATTTTGAACCCATCTGGCTGTAACATATAAATTTCTTCATCTAGTTCCCCATGTAAGAACGCAGTCTTCACATCCATCTGTGTCAACTCAAGGTCAAACTGTGCTACCAATACCAACAAAATCCGAATAGAAGGATGCTTCACAACTGGAGAGAACACTTCATTATAGTCAATTCCTTCCTGTTGAGCATACCCCTTTGCAACTAGTCTTGCCTTGAACCGAACACTGCCTTTTGGACCTTCTTTCTTCGTATACACCCACTTGCAACCGATTGCTTTCTTCCCCTTTGGTAGTTGCACTAGATCCCAAGTCTTATTCTTATGAAGAGAGTTCATCTCTTCACCCATAGCAACTTTCCAATCTGCATTTTCTGAACTTCTAGTGGCTTCTTTGAAGTTGGAGGGAACTTCATCATCCACAATGGGAAGAGCAAATGCAACTGTGTCTGTAAAACGAGACGGTCGTTTGATATCTCTTCTTTGCCTTCTTACTGCAATTGATTCTTCCTGCTGGATAGGAGCTTCTTCATCAATCTCAGTATCAACCACATCATCTTCATCTTGGACAGGAACAGGATTTTCAACTGACAAATTTTCTAACTCCACCTGTTGGAACACTCTCCTACCAGTCGACTGGTTATTGCCACCAGTCGACTGTCCCGAGCTCCCACAATTCTGCTGTTTTGGACCATCAGTCGACTGCTCCTGTTCATCAGTCGACTGTCCCGAACTTCTTCTACTCACCTGTTGAAGAACTGTCCCACTCTTCTGCTGCTCACCAGTCGACTGTCCTATACCATCAGTCGACTGTCCCGAGCTGATCATGCTGGTCTCATCAAAAGTGACATCTCTGCTGATTACTAACTTCTTCTGTTCTGGACACCACAACCTGTAACCTTTGACACCAGTACTAAAACCAACAAATATAGCCTTCTTGGCTCTTGCATCAAGTTTAGTTTCAGTTACATGAAAATAAGCAGGACAACCAAATATATGCAAAAAACTATAATCAGATGCAGGTTTACCACTCCATACCTCAATAGGCGTCTTGCCTTCAAGTGCTGCTGATGGTAAACGGTTGACGATGTGGCTTGCATATATAACAGCTTCTGCCCAAAATGTTTTCTTCAATCCAGACTGTGCTAACATACATCTCACCTTCTCCAATAAGGTTCTGTTCATCCTTTCTGCAACCCCATTTTGCTGTGGAGTCTTCCTAACTGTGAAGTGCCTCTGGATCCCTTCATCTTCACACAACTTCAGAAACGGATCATTCTTGTATTCTCCTCCATTATCTGACCTCAGAACCTTAATCTTCCTACCAGTCTGATTTTCAACTTTCTTCTTCCAACTTGTGAACAATGTCAAAACTTCATCTTTGTGCTTCATGGTATATACCCAAACTCGCCTGGAGTAATCATCAACAAAAGTAACAAACCAGTGTCTACCACTCATAGAAGGTGTCTGAGTAGGGCCCCAAACATCTGTGTGCACATAATCGAGGATACCCTTTGTCTGATGTACAGCTGTACCAAATTTCACCCTAGTTTGCTTACCCAAAACACAATGTTCACAAAATTCTAACTTGCACCCTTTAGCATCTTTAAGCAACCCTTGCTTCACAAGCCCTTGCAAGGCCTTTTCTCCTGCATGCCCGAGTCGCATATGCCACAACCTAGTAGAGTCGGGAACAACCTGTTTAGGCTTCTCAGTTACACTGGCAGCCTGACCCAAATATGTTTTTCCCTGCAAGAAAAACAAGTTCCTCTTTCTTTGCCCTTTCATCACCACGAGTGATCCGCTAGTCACCTTCAGAATGCCACCTTCACTAGCAAATTTCAAACCACTGGCCTCCAAAGCACCTAGTGAAATCAGATTCTTTTTCAAATCTGGAACATACCATACATCTGAAAGCTCCCTAATAAGACCATCGTGCATTAGCAATTCAATTTTCCCGATTCCTACCTTCTTACAAGGTGCATCATTTCCCATCAAAACTACACCACCATCCATATATTCCAAAGAAGTAAACCACTCCTTTTTCCAAGACATATGATAGGAGGCTGCTGTATCAAGAAACCATACTTCTTGATAAAGTGAGGGACTAGAAGCAAGTGCAAAAGAAAAATCCTCGCCACTTTCTAAATTTTCAACAGTCACATTTGCAGTCGAATTTCCCTTATTTCGTAGCTTTGGACAATCCTTTTTCCAATGCCCCCTTTCATGACAGAAAGCACATTCATCTTTGGCCGGTATTTTCCTGTCCTTTGAAACTCCTCTCGATTTGGAACGAGATTTGTTTCCCTTTTTCCCAGATTTGGACTCAGATCTAGTCTCAGTCCTGCCCTTTACAATCAACGCTTCAGAAGTTTCTCTATCAACCATCTTATCCCTTCTCCTAGTTTCATTATTCAACAAAGCATTTGCAACATCTTCATATTTCACAGTATCTTTTCCATATAATAAAGTAGTTGCTAAATGATCATAACTTTCAGGTAATGAATTCAACAGAATTAGGGCTTTATCTTCATCCTTAATTTGCTCATCCAAATTTAACAAATCAGCCAATAATTTATTAAATGATTCCACATGAGCATTCATAGACATACCTTCCGTATAGGTGAAGCGAAAAAGTCTCTTCTTCAAATACAGCCGATTCTCCAAACTTTTCCTCATGTATTTGTCTTCGAGTTTCTTCCACAACACCGCAGCAATGGTATCCCTCATCAAATCATACTTCTGAGCCTTCTCAATAAAGAGCCGAATAGTCCCACACGCAACTCTATTCAACTTCTTCCAATCTGCTTCGGACATATCCTTAGGTTTTTCCACTTCCAAAGCAACATCTTGTTCTTGTTGAACAAGAACATCCAAAACCTCACATTGCCACATCCCGAAATTGTTTGTCCCATCAAATTTTTCAACTTCAAATTTTGCGTTGTGAATCGTTGTTCTTGATGAACTTGATCCCACAACTTCCTTGGTTGCATCTGCATCACCCGCCATCTCTCTCTAGGTCGAACCAACAGCTCTGATACCACTTGTTGTGCGCGGTACAAATCAAAAAGGATTGCCAGTCGACTGGTAAGTCGACCAGTCGACTGATGACGGTATTTTGAACTGGATCAGGCCCAATTCGAAAAGGCCCAATAGTTTCCCTATAAATACACTTGTTAGGGTTTTGTAATCTGAGACGAAAATTAGAGATCCCTATTTCGGTTTTGCAGCCGTCATTATTTGTAAGGGTTTGTTTTCGCCCATTGGTGATAATTTGAAGAAGAAGAAACCCCAACCGCCCCGTGGATGTAGGCATGTATTTTGCCGGACCACATTAAATCTGTGTGTCCTTTTGTGTTGGTTTGCTTTTGTGTTTTCTCGCTGGTTCTCTCTTTGTATTCCGCATTGATTCTTGTTGATTTGATTTGTACCGCGCACAACAAACACTACCTCCTCATTTTCCCTAAACTAAATTTGAGTAAAACTAACCTAAAGTTTGCATCTTTCTGTGAAATTAAATATTCAACATTATCTCCTCAAAATTTCAAACTCTACCGACAAAACTAAAAGCACTTTAAACACCCAAATTTGAACTAAAAACAACCAAAATCCTAAAAAATTATAAAGACCGCATCTTTCATCGAGAAAACTGACGGGGATCAAGGAAAGTGCAAACCTGCAACGGAGTCGTTGTGAGTCATGAACGCCTTGTGCATCTTGACAAGCTGCTCACAGACAGTGGCGGAGATGGAGATCTGAAGGCGTACGACTTAGCACAAAAACCCTATAAGTGGAGAAGGCGGCTCGATTGGGGCAATGGTGGGGGAGGGGCGAAGGCGGAGCCGGGGCGGCGATGGGGGAAGGCCCGACGGCGGGGTAGGGGGGGCGGCGATGGAGAGAGGGGTTTTCGATTTGGGTGGATGGAGATGGAGAGAGATAGTGGAAAATTGGGGGAAGGGGGGATATAAAGGAAAACAGCGATCGATAGATTCTGAATATATATTACACTTCACCGGCGTTTTTAAACAAAACACCGGTGAATATCATGATTCCCCGGCGTTTTATACAGCCACCGGTGTATAACCATTCAATCTGGCGCCCCATTCCTGGTCACTTCCTACCCCGGTGCGATTGGTAAAACGCCGGAGAATATACGCTGGTAAATCGCACATGTGTTGTAGTGAACCCATGTAAAACAATCTAAGAGCGTGGGATCAACTAGTACGAGATATGTTAGTATTAATGCAATTAATTTTTTTCTTGAGCAAGAATTGACCACACGTACGACATCTGATAGTCTCTTAATCTTAACCTATATGCACTTATTTACCCTAGTAGTTTACACGTGCAATGCACATCTTAATAAATATAGTTTTTTTAAAAGTAAAAATTCAGACGTAGTCTGGATTTGATCTAAAATCTCATTTACAATAGTTATGCACGTGCGTTGCACTGGTTGGTAGATGGACAAATTACACAAAGGCCTTCTCCCATTATAGTAGTAGAGATAGAGATGAATTCACACATCTTGACTAAGTTAAATACCTAAATTATAAGATCAAATATGGTATTTACATTTAAATGCAAATCATCTAAAATATTACACCAATGCGTTAACGTTAAGCATGGATCTACGAATTTATTTTTCGTTGATATATGTTTTTTTACCCCCAGAATTTTGATACATGCATTTCCATCAAACAAATAGACTAGCTTTAAAATCAAGTTAATAATATGTATACACTGATAAATATTGATATAATAATTTCACTATCCAATAAAGGTAGTTTTCTCACCTCCAAATTATGTTAGTGTTTTTTTTGTTGCCACGAAAAATTGAATGAAATATCCACAAAATAATTAAGTGGATGTAATGTACGTGCGAGATTATAGTTAAGCAACACCAGTATTATACACGTGGGGAAAATTGGGAGGAAGAGGGTTTGGGTGAAATGAAAAGGGCAAAACAAAAAAAAATCTACCAGCACGTGTGTTGCACGGGTTGGAATATGGACAAATTACACACTATAGTAGTAGAGATCTTCTGCTTCACATCTTTATACATGATATTAATTAATTAAATATATAAATTAAATGGCAATGATAACTACAATATATACTAGAATCATAAAATCACATTAAAGACCACATTATTCCATCTTAGATATTTAAATACATTTCATCAGTAAACAGAACCGATCGATTACATGAACATTAAGCACCAGTACGTTTTGTTTCCATTTCACACCAAGGTATACAAAATCACGTCAAAATTAAGGTATTGATTATGCAAAATGTGAGGCCACTTTCAATTTGTTGTTTCATATACAAACAGATGTTTCTTTACTTGTAGTTGTCTCAAGATTTGACTGTTTTCGTATGAGTAGAATTTCCGTATTCTATTAATTAAAAATATTGAAACAAACCGTACGTAACTCACAAAGAAAACTATGGTATACACAGAAAGAAAAAAAAAAAAAAAAAAAAAAAAAAAAAAATTGGTAGACAGAAGATAAATCTCTCTATCAAACCAAATGTATATATGTGCAAACTGGTCATTCGGACAAGGCACAATCACGGGCCCAAAAAGCAAGCAAACGGATCCGTCAACTAAGCTCCTAACTAACTAACGCCGTCAAAGTCCAACTTACTCAATCGCGTTTCAAGGAGACGGGACCGCTCCTCCTCCTCTACCGCCATTTATTATCATATATGCCTCTCTCTCTTTTTACCCCTCCCTATTTCTCTCCCCTATTTTATATTTTATATTCCCCCACTTCCTCTTTCTCTCTCATCCCCGGCCGTGGGAGCGAGCTCCGACGAGAGCTCGCTCTCGCATGAATTATCATTATCTGAGAGGAAGAGGGGCCGGCCGGAATTCTAACTTGGACCTAGCGCACTTCTCACGGCACGGATTTTGATGCGATCGATCCTTCTTCTTCGACCAAATTTTGGGATTTCGACTGACGTACACCGCAAGCTATTCCAGTTCCAATTAATATGATGTTCCTTTCTGCTCCTCGATTCCTTGCTTTAAATTGAATCTAAACTCATCAATTCAATTATCCTTATCCTTCCTTCTATATTTTGTTACCTCTCCATCTCTCTCTACGTATTTCACGTGCCGATCAAGTGCGACGCGCGATCTGGTGAGTTTTTGTTTGTTTTGTTTGTTTATTATTGTTGTTATTATTATCTTTTTTTAATATGTGATCCGGTTTGAATTTCGAATGAATTCTCCATCTGGACTATGTTCTTGTCTTAATTTTGCAATTTACCTCCCCCTTTTTTTGGTTTTTGATTTGGTGTGATCGGAGCTGAAATTGAGCGGTTGATATTATTATATTATAATATTTTTATTATATATTAATTATTATTATAGTCATTATAAAATTCAGCAAACAACTCTTTTTTATTATTGGGAATTGTGGCACTTTTTCGTGGATGTTTGCTGTACGTTCTTCCATTTGTGGAGTTTCTTTATTTTTTTGGAAAGTGATGAGTGAGTTTTCAGGATTATTTAGCTTCATTTCTGGCGCTATTTTCTTTCAAATTTCTCTTTATTTTTTTTAAAGGAAAATATTTCTTTATTTTAATTATATTGAGAAAAAGACAAAAAAAGACACAGCCTTCGGTGAGAATTTTTCGCCGCTTATTTATTATTTTTAAAAAAAAAATTTTTAAATTGCTTAATTTGGGCAGAGTTCTGCTCTGGATTGACCTTCTAATTGTCCTAAATTGAAAGTTTCTCTCCTTTTTTGTGAATAAGCTTCCGAAATCGTATGAATTGCTTCCCTCTGTTCTTGAAATTTGTCATCATCTAATTAAAAAAGAAAAAAAACTAAGTATGTTAAATACATGTTCAGTTGGTCAAGCTTAATTTTGGATGGACGTTTAAAATATCCTACTGTACTTTTGAAGTTAGTCTGTAGAAGTAGTAGTAGTAGCAGTAGATGTTGTTGATAGACTTTGAACTGTTTCAAAAAGAATCATGAAATGCCTCGATAGCATCTAATCAAAAGCTCCTTTTTCTCGTTATTCAATTTTTTTTTTTTTTTAAAAGATAAAATTTTGTTATTATAGATACCACTATATTTTCATTATCTTTGTTTATTTGATGCACAACACACTTGTCTGCTGATCTCGGTTTAACTTTTGGAAGTTTAGGAGTAGTAAGTAATTTGGAGGGAATTTTCCAATTCAGGGGTTTTGGTCGTAATTGACTACTCCGGGGATGCCATCTGATATAATGGATCAGAGGAATATGTCCTCATTCTACAGCAGGCCATCGGAAAACCGGTTTCCTTCGGAGGTATGCAGCCTAGCTAGCCTTTTTTTTTCGTGCAGGATTTTTTTTATATTATTATTCTTGTTATATACCGAGATGGTTTAGTTGCTTGTCTTTACAATTTGCGAAATTCATAATAATGTTTCCTCCTTCGTTGGATTTTAGTCCTTTATAGAATAAACTGATTAGTTTACGAGAGTGGAGTTACAGATGAATATATTTGTGATGTATGTCTACTGAAAGAAGGGTATGTATATGTATGATATCCAAAAAAGAAAAGAAGATTATTATACCCAAATAAAAAAAAAAAAATTAAAAAAATTGTAAAACAATACGAAATTTGTATTACTAGAAAAGTACCTAATGATACATATGCTAACCTAAGGAAGATGCTGCTTTGTAAAGTGGACTACTGGTAAATGTCTTTCAGTGATTCGACCCACTTTGGATTCTGTTCTGGTGAATTTTAGAATAACTGAGTTTGATTTTGTTCTTGATTAGAACAAGATATACGAATCTGGGCAGAGATTAGAATCTCAGGCAATTATTTGAAGAAGAACATTGATTATTTTTTTTTAGTATCATTGTATATTCGGTGAATCTAAAGTAAATTTCTTGAAGAGAGTATATAAAAGATATCGTCGACAACAAAGTGAAGTAGAACTTTTCATTTCAGCATCCCACCAATTCATCTCTGCCTTGGGATTCATTTCAGTGTACCTACAGTATTATACTGTGCTGTGCAAATGCATCTCACTAACCAATGATCTACTGGAAAATTTTGTCTGCACTGACCGAAGCCATTAAGTCATTGAATCTCTAGTGAACCGAGATAATATAAATTCTCTTTTCTGGGAAAATCATTAGATTAACTATATTTGTCATATTTTTCCAAAGTGCTTATGAAACCTGTGCACTGATAGCATATTTTGTTGTAGCCTCTCAGAATCTTAGCATTTAGAGCTTACAATTGCAAAGACTAGTAAGGTAACTATCATCTTCCCTCTCTTTCTGGAGAGAATCTCTTCCACAAGTCCTGATTTTCTTGCTAGGTAGAAACTTCAAGTGGATATGCTGGCTTGTTGTGTCTGCAATCACTTTAATAAATCATGATTTTTTTCAGAAATTTGTTACATTAATGTGAGTTTATCTAAAATAGCTATGTCATAGTACTCTGCCTTTTTTTAATATTTCTTTATTATTGTTATTATTATTATTATCATGCGTGCTTTTTTTTTTTTGATTTACAAACACGAGCATGCTGCCTTTACTCCGCTAGGGTGAAAGGGTTTTCATTTTCAATTTTTATTTGTAGGATTTAAAGCATTAAACTTCAATATATGTGGAATATATTTGTCTCCCTGTTGTATCTCTTTATTTGGTCAATTACGTGGATCTGCGGTTTGCCATATTTGCATCAGTGTTGTTTCTATTCCTCCTCATCTAACAGTCGTTCTAACTATTTATTTTTCATTGTGCAATTTTTGGTACTATATGTTATTGACTTTTCAGATTTTTTTTTTTTTTTACCTACAGAGATCAGTTGGATTTTGGAAGAATGGCTCTGTGTCTGATCACCGTGGTGAGTACTGCTGCTTCATATGTGCTCTATTCCTTTTCATTGAGATTCTTGTGTATGTGAATATGTGATATATATTAAATATTGAGGTTTATTTGGGATTCCCGCTTACGTCATTGTTAGTCGTAAGTTTCAAAATATGACTGACAAAGTTCTAGATTTATGGCTTTTGGAAATTCAATATGATTTAAATATCTAATTCTCAGTTGTGCAGTGCATGTCTGCATTGTGTTATTGCTTGCATTTCCTTTTGTAATTTTTAAGAGAAAAACAGAAATTTTACACAAACACAGTGGATTTGGTTTCCCATCTGACAAGGGTTTGACTGATTTGATATGATCACTAACTGTTTGAGAACTATGACTATTCACCAATTACGAGCATCCTTTTGAATTTAGATATTCCTGCTTTTGTTTTTAACAAGGTAAAGAAGTGCTTTAGATATATAGTGGGCACCCAGAGGAAAAATTTAGGTAGTTATTTAGCATTATATTGATCTTTATCTTCCATTTGTTTGTTTATCAGAAGTGTTTCTTTCATATTTATATATACCATTTTGGATAGAATGCATGAAATCGATGTCTCTGATAAGCCTTTTATTCAATAGAAATTTGCTTAGGCCTGTCATAAATTATAAATTTTCAAATCTGGAATCATATATACGGAGCTTTATATATTAATCTACTAGTTCTAGCGACTCGTGCATACACTCTCAATAGACAGTGCTGATCTTTCTACGTGAATACTTTTTCTATCTTTACCTAAGACCCATGCTTTTTCCTTTTTGTTTATTTGGTCTATTAATCCAGCTAGTCTTAATCCTTCATAATCTGCACTTTGCAGGTCTAGAAGCTATGCCATTCCTGTCAGGAGGCAAAATAATTTCTTCACAACTAGAAAAGCTTTGCCAAACAGGAGGGAATTTTGTGGACAACTTAGAACTTTCGCACAATGCTTTCAAAGATCAGAAAAGAAACATCAGTTTTGAGCACCACTTGATGGGGACAGAGAGCACTGCTAACTATTGGAAAGCTAATGGCCAGGATGTTGCATCTCTTGCAAAGATATACGGTCAACCTGCACTACAATCTGCAGAACCTGACAATGGTGCTCTGAATGAGGGTCATTATGAAAATGGTCTCTTCTCAAGTTCTCTGTCAGACATTTTGAACAAAAGATGTATGTTTTTTTTCCCCCTTCTCACCTTTCGCTTTATTGTTGTACGAACAATCTTCTGGCCTTTCAAGCATCCTTTTAGTTTGTTTAGTCAAGTGCTTTTATTTTCTTATTAGTTCCATTATTCCAGATTTTAAATTTATCAATGTAACTTTCAACTATTTTTCATACATTAGCCAATCATTAGATTAATATGAAAATTACACAATAATGGATTTCTTTTGCACATTGTTACACAGTGAGGTTAGCTTTGAAGGATTCATTTGTTGGTCAATCTACTGATGCAACTCGATCAAACATGGTGGAAGATGAATCTTTTGAATCATTAGAAGAAATGGAAGCACAAGCAATTGGGGATCTCCTTCCCGACGATGATGATTTACTCTCTGGAGCTCACGATTTAGGGTATTTTGCACGGACTAACAGAACAGATGCTGAGGATGATCTATTTTGCAGTTTAGGAGGAATGGAACTAGAGTCGGACGAATTCAGTTCCAAGAAAGCTTCTGATAATTTAACTGTTAATGGTCAACGTGGGGGGTTGGATAAACTTCCTTCCAGTGAACTTCCATGTGGTGAACATCCCTCCAGAACACTTTTTGTAAAAAACATCGACGGTATTGATGATATGGAGCTACGCATTATTTTTGAGGTATGTTAATCATCAGGTCGAATTACTTATGGTTTTACTTCGGTCTGTTTCTCTTCTCTGATGTATTTCCCTCATGCTTTCAGCAATTTGGAGAAATACAAAAACTTTTCACAACCTGCAGGCGACGTGGCTTCATAATAGTATCATATTATGATATTAGGGCAGCACAAAATGCCATCAGAGTGCTCCAGACCAAGTCAATTAGGCATCCGAAGCTTGACATACACTTCTGTGTTACGAGTGTATGTTCTTCTTCCAAATTCTTTTAATGTGTCATATATACATTACAGTACAATTATAACGACTTTAATATTAGTCTCTACCCTTCAGTTTGACATTATCTAGGTAATACTCCTAAAGCTTATGCAGCAGAGGATCGTCTAAAGAATAACTGTTCTTGTAAAGAATGAAGTGCTGCTACTTGTTACTAGCATAATCTCTACTTAGTTGCATATAGTTTCTACCTTAATAGTTTATTGCTGTTCATATACTTGTGGTGTACATCTGCAACCTCATGATTTTTGGCATACTTATGTAAAATGCCTTTCTATTGCTTACTTTACTGCACATGCATGTCTCATAGAATCCAAGTGCCTGTAACGGGCACTAGAATATATAAATTTTGTTTTAATTATTGGGAGTTATATGTTACAGGATAATCTTTCAGAGAATGATATTAACCTGGGAGCCCTTGTGGTAACCAATCTTGATTCCTCTATTTCAAATGACGATCTCCTCCATATATTCAGTGCGTATGGGCAAATCAAAGAGGTGGTATGATCTTGACATATGTTTCAAATTTTGAATTTTTTAGAGCAAGATATAAGACTGAATGTTGTTGTTTATTCTTTTGCAGATTTGTGGAATTCCAAACAAACCGCATCTTAAAGTTATAGAATTTTACGATGTTCAAGCAGCTGAAACTGCTCTGTTGGATTTAAACAGGCATGGTGCTGCATTGAATAGAATTAAGGTTGAACCGTGCTGCCCAGGAGATGCAAGGTTGGTGTTTCCTCTAACCGTTTCCTATCAAGAGTCAAGAAACTTCTGTTACAGTGCTTAATGACTATAAATTATGATCTTCATCCTCTACTTGTCCCTGTTCCTTTGTAGTATTATATTGAAACTGCTGTCATGGTAATACGATCTGTATGCCTAGAAAATACCTTCAACTCTTTTCTTAAGCCATACAATTTATAATCAATGGTTAGCTTCTGCAAATTCGCTTTACCCAAGGAACATAATAAATGTAAATTACTTCAAAGTAGAGGTTCAGTGCGCTAATGACATAAAACCATAATGCCACTTTCTACACAAGTTTGTCACATGAAATGAAATAACCACACTGTAAAAAACACATCTATTACCCCCAAAAGACCCACTAGCCAAAGGAGAAACATAGTAGAGAGAAAAAATAATCTTAGGCTAGCTATGCTGCTACTGGATCCGAGTGAGTATGTGCAAGGCTTGGTGAAGGTAAAGCGAATTGTTGGCTTACCAGTTACACTTTATTATTTGTTCTTCATATTATTATTATGAAGGAAATTGATGTTTAATAAATTATTTACTAGTTCGATTTTCACACTATTGTTATTGTTAGGAAATTATGAGGATCTTGTTGAGTCTTTGACACAATCAACACAAAACCACCAAGCAAGACTAGATCACACCAAACACACAAGCACACAAGAGTTATCCCGGTTAGGCTTTCGCCTTAATCCGGAGGAGGAAGAACCAAGATATTATTCAACTAGAGAAGATACAAGAATACAATTCTCACCACGACCCTGTCTCAAGTCTAATGGAACTTGATGCTGCTTACAATGGAGAACTCTCTCATCCTCTCAGATGAAGTACTCTCTTCTTCTATTCGGCATTCAATAGAATTATATGGATCTATGAGCCGTTACAATTATTTATATAGATCTAGAGACAAACCCTAAGTTAATATCTTGTTACAATAGCCATTGGATAGTATCCAAGAGATAACCCTACGATAGGAGCCACACGATCCAGCTTGAAGAGCAAATTGGGCCTTTCTCGAATCACCTAGATTCAAGCCCAAATATCCATCAGCGCCGTGACCGGTCGACCGCCACCCAGGTTCGGTCGACTGTCCCCTTTTCGGGATTTCTGCACTCTATGACCGGTCGATCGTACCCTATGACCGGTCGACCACCACATCTGCAACTACAGCTGCTGACTGTTTCTTGCCTCCACTCCATTTCCAATCGCCTATGTCTCTCCATCGTCTTATTATCTTCTTATCCAATATAGTATGCATGACATAAACCCAACAATCTCTATCTTGGATTGCATAGCATGAATCCATACCTGTGTGATTAAAACTCTCTTAGATCTTTCTTCCCCACTTTGTAAACAACATGTTTCAATGGCTTCTCATGCTAGTTGAACAAATCTCCACCTGTTTTCTGCCAGCTGTATGCCCCCCTCAAGGGCACATCCATGTAGATGTAATCATGGAGGTACCACCCTCCACACGAACTCCACCTACATCAAGATTTTCTCCACCTTCCAACGGTATTCGAACGTTGCAGTCTCGCGTCGGTAAGTCGAGTGACGGCTTACTAGATAATGCTTTAGGAACAATGAGCTTCCATACACTCGGTCGAGTTTTCCTGCTCTCACAAAGCTGGTAGAGGTTGTGTTGAACCTGCCCAATCCCCCTCTTACCCGTCATTACCTTACGACGACTATCCCAAACTGTCAAAACTCCACCTCGAGCTGTGTACCTGCAGCCATGAGCATCAAGAGTACCCAAGGATATAAGATTCTTCTGTATCGAAGAAATATGCATGCCTCTTCTAGTGTGAACCCTTTACCATCTGGCGTCTCCAATTCAACAGTTTCCTCACCCACTACTTCACAAACCTCATCACTCCCCGTTCTCACACTACGACATGTTGATAACTTGTAAGTAGAAAACATCTCCCTCTCGGAGTAAATGTGAGAACTTCCCAAATCAAGATACCAACTTGAATCCACATCTAAAGAACTTGAAACAAGAAGACAACAGTCAACATTATTACTTGACTCAGTTGCACTGACTATATGGGCTTGTTCCCCTTCTTTAGTAACACTCTTCTGACTCAAACACCTGTGACAGTCTCTCCTGTAATGTCCAACTCCTTTATATTAATGGCAACGAATCTTACCCTTGTGTGCCGCATCCCTTCCAATTGAAGTATCACCATTCACCGCAAAATACCCTAAAGAAGTAGATCCTCCTTTGTGAGTCTCCTTTCTTAGTTCATCTTCCTTCAGACTCTTAACCACCCCGGCTACAGTGAGTGTCTCATTGGCCGATTTTCCATGTAGCATGGTAGTTATCAAGTGATCATAAGAAGTTGGCAGTGAATATATCAAGTTGAAAGTTTTATCCTCTTCGCTAAGATCATTAGCGTTAATCGCCTTAAGTTCATATATTACTTTATTGAACTTCACAATATGATCTTGAAGATGGGTACCTTCCTTCATTGAGAACCTAAACAGCTTCCTTTTTCAATACATACGATCTAGTAACGACGATCCCGAGTAGTCAGTTTTGAGTTTTGCCCATAGACTCGCCGTACTTTTCTCCTCAAGGATATTACACTTGACTTCGTCCGCCAATTGCAACCAGATTAAACTCAAGGCCCTCAAACAAATCTCATCCCACTTCTCTTGCTTCATGTCGGTTGGCTTCTTCTCTTCTAGGACAAGGTGCAAGTTCTTTTGAACTAAAATATCATACATGTCCACCTTCCATAGATTAAAGTTGATCTTACCGTCAAACTGCTTGATCTTCATCTTTTGATCTGCCATCTCCAAGGAACTCGAACAAACCCACGAATCCTGATTGCTCTGATACCACTTGTTAGAAAATTATGAGGATCTTGTTGAGTCTTTAACACAATCAACACAAAACCATTAAGTAAGACTAGATCACACCAAACACACAAGCACACAAAAGTTGTCCCGGTTGGGGCTTTCGCCTTAATCCAAGGGAGGAAGAACTAAGATATTATTCAACTAGAGAAGATACAAGAATACAATTCTCACCACGACTCTCTCTCAAGCCTAATGGAACTTGATGCTGCTTACAATGGAGAACTCTCTCACCCTTTCAGATGAAGTACTCTCTTCTTCTATTCGGCACTTAATAGAATCATATGGATCTATGAGCCGTTACAATTGTTTATATAGATCTAGAGACAAATCCTAAGTTAATATCTTGTTACAATAACCATTGGATTGTACCCAAGAGATAACCCTACGATAGGAGCCACACGATCCAGCTTGAAGAGCAAATTGGGCCTGTAATGCTCTAAAACTTTATTTTTATAAAAACATTATTTTTTCACGTGTTGTGCACGTGCAAACTTCATGTGTATATCATTTATTTATTTTGTATGAAATCTCATTTTTGTATGAACAATTATTTTCTTTTATTTTTCTAAAAAGCCTATTTCCAAAAGCCTAAAATACTAATTAATTGTTTTAGCCCACTTTAATTAATTATTAATTTGTTGTCTTGGCCCACAAGCTTAAGCCCACTATTTATGAAGCCCACCAATCTAATTAATTAATTAAATGGTCACACTTGTCATGTAGAGATAATTGGTGAACATTTTGATTAATTAAATTGTACAACTTTTAAATAGGGGTACTAGGTGGCACGTGCGAAGCATGTAGTGTGCAATGCACACTTTATTTGGGCCGGTTTGTGCTTGGAGGAATGGGAGAGTGGGTTGTGTGCATGGGTAGTTATTTGTGTGTGGGTGGTTGCTATAACTCCTACTCCTATCCTAGCATTTCATTCTATAACTATCCATCGAATCCTAGCCCTCCAATCTACTCTAAAATTAGTATAAATACCCCTCCTATTTGTTTGTATTTTACACTAGTATTCTATTGAAAGAAGAGAACAATTATATAGGAGATTTATATTAGTGTGAGTTGAGTGTGAGTGTTCCCCCTTGGAGGCCGGCCATCTCTACATTGGAGCTCTCGGTTTGTAGCAAGGAGCAAGGAGAAGTCGTTGCACTGCAATCTAGGAGGAGAAGGCACTCGCTCGCAATCTAGGAGGCTCTAGGGGATTTTCTTAATTGGTTTTCTTCAAAATGTGGGTGTTTCTCATGACTTCTAAAGTAGAAATCATGCTAGGGAGAAAATTGAATTGTTATTATGAGTTACTAGTTGAAATGAAATGCATGCTTGCCTAAATAGAAGGGAATTGAGAAATTAGCAAATATGTGTTGATTGATTACTATATTTATTAATTATGAGTAAAGTGAATGTTCTCGTTATTTCTAATATTAGTATGCAAAATATGTCATAAATGTGAACTATGTGGTTTAACTAGTAAAAGACTAGTATCATGTTTATGGATGAAAGCGTTAAACTAGAATGGTGTGTTAAAGATGAATTAATAGAATAAATTATTAAGAAATGATTGGTAATAGATGTCATGAAATTCCCCATTGCTACTTATGCCATTAGAATGAATGGAAAAGAATGCATTTTTGCAAACAAATGATTGAATGCATCATGTGTAATTAATTAATAAAACAGAAGTTTTTATAAAGCAAATGATCATTGTGAAATACGAGTTTACTGTAAATTTTTAAGTAGATTGTAATCTGGGAAGTTATGTTTTAAAAAGAGAAGAAAATATATTTTTAGACTTGAAAAACCCCGCAGCACAGCCGACTGACTATGTGTAACAGCCGACTGTCCTGGTCATTTTGATTTCGAGTTGAAAAACATCGCAGAGCAGCCGACTGATCACATTTAACAGTCGACTGGCCTGATCGTTTATTTTTTGAATTTAAAAATCATAGCGGAACAGCCGACTATCCATATGAGACAGTCGACTCCTCTGATTAATTTATTCTCGAGCTTTAGAAACTCGCAGAACAGCCGACTGGACATGGTTAACAGTCGACTGCCCTGAAGTTTCAAATAATATCTGTGTTGTGGGAGAAAATCTCTATGACCTGAGGCTTGTAGTGAGACTGTTTTTACAAAAGGAACTCTTTTTTGATTATTAACTTAATTTGTTTCTTTAAGAAATTTCGAATGGATTGTTTAAGAAGTTAAAATGAGATTTTGGGTAATGAGAAATTTGAAAGGTGTGAATTGTGAAACAATTAAAAATGTGAACTGTGGATTTGGAACGGATTGAAATAGAATTATGTGTGAATGCGACATGTTTGAAGAATTTCAGTTCCCAAGTATATATGCATTGAATTATTGATTGTGATGAGTCATGAAAAATGTGAATACATGAATACTATGCTTTTTGAAACATGAATGGTGGTTAATCATAAAAAGCTCTTATGGGTATGACATTGTAATTATGAGTTGAAATTGAGAATTAGGATATAGCCAAGTCTTATACCGGCAGAGAAATGAATTGAAATGGAATTGAAAATGAAAAGACCAAGATTTGGATCATGTTGAATAAATGGTGAAGACCGGTATAGTGGAAGTGCTACATTCTAAGAGATTAATTTTATTCATGATTCAATTAAACTAAGGATTAGATACATAGTGAAGATGTGATGAAAGTAAGAGAAAAACATTGAGTATGAGGGACATTGGATTGGCGGCGTGAGAGTATTCGCAGGCTATCTTCACGATGCGTCGTGACATGACGTGGATACTGCTCCAGAGTACCGTCCGGTGGCGACGCTCGTGGGATGTTTGGTGACTGCGGGTGGTGCCATGTCCCATGACGGAGGCTGAATTAACCACAGGCTGTCTTCACGATGCGTCGTGACATGACGTGGGATTTCCCTCCAGGCTGTCTGGACATGAGCTCGTAAATCGTAGAACATCTAGGATACTTACCGTAGTTACAGTAGTAGATTAAGTCATGGCGAGGGATTGAACCCTATAAGATGAAGTACGATTAAGGGCTTGTCCTCGGACCTATGTAGTATAGGATGCATAGAATCCGAACAAGTGCGCATTAGCGTCATACAATATAAATAATTGCATTAAGGACTAAGTGCACATTCACAACACGACAACAATAGGATAGTCCCTTTAGCTTTGTTTGTGGCAAGTTTGTGTTTGTTAAGAAATGAGAATCGTTATACTGTTTCCGGCATAGAGAGGATGGCCGTGTATAATATTTCGTCAGTTGAATGAACTGACGTGCCCATAGTTTTATATGCAGGGTAAAGATGCTTGACTATTGAAGCATACATGCTGCGCAGGATTGAGTTAAATATTATTTCATGTAATTTATTGTAATATTGCTTCTGCTGTGATAATGTACAAATGTAAATGTAACTCTGATGAAAGAAAAGTTTTAAATTCCTTGTAAAATTGTACGAAAGAAGTGTAAAGATCCTGTGGAATCTCAAATTCAGTTGTATTTGGAATTCGGGGTGTTACAGGGCCTTTCCCAAATCACCTAGATTCAAGCCCAAATATCCATCAGCGCCGCGACCGGTCGACCGCCACCCAGGTTCGGTCGACCGTTCCCCTCTCGGGACTTCTGCACCCTATGACCGGTCGACCGCCATATTTGCAACTACAGCTGCTGACTGTTTCTTGCCTCCACTCCGTTTCCAATCGCCTTTGTCTCTTCATCGTCTTATTATCTTCTTATCCAATATAGTATGCAAGACATAAACCCAACAGTTATGGCATACTTCCCTAAGCTCCAGGGGCGGAGCTTAGTGAGGGCCCGGGGGTGCCCGCCCCCCCCCTCCCCCCCGGAATTTTCAAAAACCCCCTTCATACTATTGAAAATTTTATAAACCCTTCAAAAAATTATCCCTTCATACTATTGAAAATTTTATAAACCCTTCAAAAAATTATAATTTAACCCCCATGAAAACTAAGTTTTATTGTTTGGCCCCCCAAAAAATTATGAAAAAATCTCTATATTTTTACATATAATCATAAAATTTTACCTTGGCCTCCCGGTAAAAAATTTCTCGCGTCGCCGCTGCTAAGCTCAATGCAAACATCGTTCCTCCACTAATTTATGGAACTTTTATTTGGTGCATTTAACTGATCCAAGGAACATGGAGCATTTACCGTCTCTCGAAGTAGTCTTAAGTAGAGCCTGCCATCCTATGTTAAAAAGTTCTGAGGCTTCTTTCGAGTTTCAGCCATATTATGGATTTATGGAACTTTTATTTGGTGCATTTAACTGATCCAAGGAACCTGGAGCATTTACCGTCTCTCGAAGTAGTCTTAAGTAGAGCCTGCCATCCTATGTTAGAAAGTTCTGAGGCTTCTTTCGAGTTTCAGCCATATTATGGAGCCCAAATTTTGTTATGAATTTGCATAAAGTTTTATATCCACTGGAGCTGTGAGGAGTGTAGATGCTTGAGTTTATTTTTTGATCCATGGATATCCTGATTTTGAGTTTTAGTATAGACTATTTATGTTTCTTTATTTTGGAATTGGTATTGCAATGACCGATATCTAGAAAAGTCATAAGAGCTGAAAAAAGAAATTAACCATCAGTATTCGAACATATTGTTTTATTAAAAGAAGTTACCACGGCAGAAACCTCCCTTTCTCTATCAGTTCTTTCTTCTTAAGTTTATCTTGCCAATAATTTTTCCATTTTGGATAAAATCTTAATAATTTTATGTTTCTATTTTTTGTTGTTGTTGTTGCTGCTGCTGCTGCTGCTGCTGCTGCTGCTGTTGTATGGACAGTTCAATTCGGCAGGTAGGTCTGGATTTGGAAGACGAACAATCAAATGGATGCAGGCAACAAAATTACTCTCAAATGCCATTAGAAACCTTTGGTATGATGTGTGGCCCTCTTATTTATTATTGACTTCAGTTCTTGCTTATAAGGCTTATTATTATTATTATTATTTTAAAATGAATTTAAATAAAAACTCTCCTTTTCATGATAAATTTACACCTACTTGACACCCTGTTATGTCCACTTTCTGACCTAACATGTGCAGCCGGGCACTATGCTATTTTCCTCTTCTGTTTTGCAATTTAGGTGTTGCACAACCAATGGAAAGGGTTTTTGGCCGTCATTTGACCCTTTAGGTCCATGAGTGTAAAAAAAATACTAGTAATTAACTCATTTGAAGTTTTAATTTTGTGCTTATACAAATATTAAAATGTTCCTTTTAATGGTTCAACTTGATCGTTTCACTTACATGTTATTATCTGTATGCCAGTTCCTTCAGGATTGATAACACTTGGAACAAATGCCACCAGTGGTCTTCATAATGGGGCTATGCTTGGAATGCATTCTGCGTTGGATCTGCCTAATGGATCATCTATGAAATCTAAATTTCATGGAATCTCTTCTGGTAGTATGCCTCAGAGTTTGTCCTCGCCAGCGAGGTTTGCCATGATGGGGAGCCACAATGTTCAATCTGGTGATAATGAACTCAGTTATTCATTGGGTCAGAGGAACCTTGGTTTCCAAAGCATGCAGACCTTTCCAGAGTTCCATCATGATGGCGGGTTGATTAGTGGGATGCCTTACCACTCTCCAAGCACCATGTCAGCAATGCCTATGAGTATCAACTCTTCACTTACTAGTGGGGTTGATAACAGAAACATCCACAGAGTTGGCTCCACCACTCATAGTAGCCATACTTTTGAGCAAAATGAAGCTGGTAACTATAATGAATTTAGGCTCATGAAACGAACTAATGAAATAAACACAATGATGCTAGTAATTTTGTGGTTTGTAACAAATTTGTTATTTTTTGTTTTTGCAGTATATAGTGTTTTGGGAAATGGAAGTGGCTCCCTCAATGGTCATGAATATATTTGGAACAATTCTACTACTGCACACTGTCATCATCGCCCTGGTTGGCAAAATCTGCCTCCATTCATGAACAGTAGTATGTCTCCTCAAGCCACACAAGTGCACGGGCTTACTTCCCATATCCCCAACACTCTTCTAAATTTACAGCAGCATGCTGGTTCTGCACCTGCTGTGGACCCCTCACTTTTTTATGGACGACATACTTTCTCTGGGGATGGGGGGGCTTCTTTCCATCCTAGCTCTCTTGGAACTATTGGATACTCTAGCTGTTCTCCTGTTCATGCACTGGAACTTACCTCTCATAATCTATATCGTCATGCTGCTGGGAACTGTATTGATCCTTCTATTGCCTCACCACATGTTGGGATTCCTTCACCTCAGCAAAGGAGTCACATGTTTCGTGGAAGGAACAGTGCAACGTCTATGCTGGCTTCACATGAAACACCTAATGATCGCACTAGAAGCCGAAGACATGACCCTAGTGTTGTTAATCAGGCTGACAATAGAAAGCAATATGAACTTGATGTTGACCGCATTATCAGAGGTGAAGATTCCCGGACAACCCTAATGGTAAAAAACATTCCTAACAAGTAAGTTACCAACTCCCATCTTTTCATCTACTCTTTTGGGTAACATGTATCTTGCATTACTATTCTTTTTCTATTCTAGTTTTGTTTTAATTTATTGGAATGTTTAATAACTGATTACCAGGTACACGTCTAAGATGCTTTTGGCTACTATTGATGAGCAGCACAAAGGAACTTACGATTTTATTTATTTGCCCATAGATTTCAAGGTAACTAAAACCTTCAGAACCCTTTTTAATTCTTGTGCAAAAATGCATGCCATTAATTGATTGATTCATCTGCTACATTCGCTTTTCTCTTTATTTTCAGAACAAATGCAATGTGGGCTATGCTTTTATCAACGTGACTGATCCTCAGCATATCATTCCATTTTATCAGGTTATGATTCCTAATGCCAAGTTTCATTTAGTTCAAATATTATTATTCTGCGAGAAATGCTACACTTACATTGTTTCTTACCCCAAACATACATGGGGTTTGTCTTTTAGTGATGATTGGACCTTTTCCATTTGTCTTTTAGTGAGGGATGGACCCAATGATCACTAAAAGACAAACCCCATGTATGCTTGGGGTAAGAAACAATGTAAGTGTAGCATTTCTCATTATTCTGCAAATACTCTGTTCACAATATGCCTTTCTTTTGATTAAATTTTTTGTAATGATAGTTTTTTGTCAATATGCTTACATTCTTTTCTTATACTTTTGTTTAAGCTGCTAAAAGAGATCCCTGTATCTTTTGCAGTCATTCAATGGCAAAAAATGGGAAAAGTTCAACAGTGAGAAGGTGGCATCTCTTGCTTATGCTCGTATCCAAGGGAAGGCAGCTCTTGTAGCTCATTTCCAGAATTCAAGCTTAATGAATGAGGATAAACGTTGTCGTCCTATACTTTTCCATTCTGATGGTCCAAATGCAGGAGATCAGGTACGAAATTATTACATATTAATGTATACGCTTAACCAAAAAATTTCGTTTTGCCACTCTTTCTATGTATATAGTTTTTTAGGGATGAGTACAACCTCCAAATGAACTGTATTATATTGCCATCTGAATTATTTTTTTGGGGTTGTAGGGGAGTTTTGAGGTCTACATCTTAGTTTTCATGAGATAAACTACTAGCTAATAAAGAGATTTTTTATCTTATAGTTAAGATAGGTATCCGACTTTCTAGGTTCTGTGGACCGTGGCCCTTCCATTGTTGGCAAACACAAGCACACCCAAAGCCTTGCCACAGTTCATGAAGCAAAAAAATAGTATGTTCTTTGTCAAGTGGGAAATAAAGTACTGGTTTCTAGAGTTGCAAACGAGAGCATCTTCTAAGCAACTTTGTTTCTTTTTCTTAAAGATAGTCTGCCATTTGGTGTTCTGGCTAAATTGATGTTAAATTTTCATTGCTCAAAGTGATCCAACAGCTCACGGCTTTCATCCAAAATAATGTGCCTATACCATCCAGTCTTCATACAGTTATCATTGAATCTCACTCCACTCTAAAAAGCTATCATTTCAAAAAATTTCTTTTCATAATATGTGCCTATGCATCAAAACTTCCGTCTAAAGCAGTTTAAATCCGATTATTTTTTTAGGAGGTTTAAGGGATTATTTTTTTATAGCAATTTTCAATATTTCAATAGTTAGCGATTTAATCAAGTATAATCGGCAAATTAGTGGTTAATCGGCCGATTTGAAGTGGCCGATTAACCGATTAAATTCATTCCTTTAATTTTCATGCTCGTTTGCATTATTTGGGCTCAATCCGGCCCAACTCAAATTCAAACCCCTTCTGGTCCTTGCGCAAACCCAAACCCGACATGTCGCCACTCTATTCTTCTTCCTCGTGCAAACGCAAACTCGGCCTGCCGCCGCTCTCTTCTTCTTCCTCGCGCAAACCCAAACCTAAACCGATTCACTTTTTCCTCAAACAAAAACAAACTCAAACTCAAACAAAAACAAACAAAAACAAACCTAAATCGATTCACTTCTTCCTCAAACAAAAACAAACTCAAACTCGAACACGACCTGTCGTCGCTCCCCTTGTCCCGTCGCAAACTTGACCCGACCCGCATCTGCTACTCGTGCTCCTCCTCTCCGATTGTTTTGTTTGCTAGAACCGGTCAGCAAACCCGAACCTACTCACATCCATAATTCAAACGCCGCTCAGACCAAATACTCTATTCTTTTTCTCTATAACTATATGTTCCTATTCGATAATCTCATAATAGTTTTATGTTAGGGTTTGAGATTGCTACATAATGAGGATAGATCATTTTTTTAATTAAATATATATTTCCCTTCCGTTGTGCACCACCCATGGTGCACATGGCGTGTGGACTCGGCCTTCGGGCATTCATATCGATGATCCGAACCGTTCACATTGATCTACACATCTAAATTAGTCTAAATATATAAAATCAAGTCATTTGAAATTCATTTGCCCATATCATGTCATTATAAAAAAAATGATATTCAGCCATACAATTTTGTAACACTTCAACGCATTAGCAAATGAATTTCAAATGATCTGATTTTACATATTTAAACTAATTTAGATATGTAGATCAATGTGAACGGTTCGGATTGTCGATATAAATGACTGAAGGCTGAGTGCACCCGCCGTGTGCACCATGGGTGGTGCACAACGGAAGGGGACTCACACACACACACACACACACACTAGGTTTGCCTGTGGGCACGTGCCTATGGCACGTCTTTGGAACGATGCAGTATATGAAAAATTCTGTAAACAGTAAAATATATGCAATTCTGTTTAACTAACAAATCACATAGGTATCAATATTTATATGCAATACTATCACGCTAAAAACTCTACGATAAGTTATAAAAAAACAATTAGAATATCGTAAAATAATCAAATAGGTATCTATAAAAAAAATTATATTATACGGATAGAGCCATCAAGGCTCCAGCCAACACATCTATATAGAACTAACAATAGATATAATTAAAACAGAGAATATAGTTATAGATAAAAAAAATGCTACATGCTGATAGAACTAACAACAGAGACGACAACATTAGCCTCAACTCCCCAAAATAAGTACATAGAGTGATTCACACAAAACATATAAGCCCAACCATCAGACAATCCACCAATAGAGTATTGTTCAACACATCAAGGAGGTAAAAAATATTTGACGATTAACTTTGGTGTTCTCAGTGTATTCTACTATCATATATTAATATACTTTCTGAGATATATACTATAATAATGTTCATGTATAATATTGTATACATTTACTTTTCAGTCTTTCGGATGCATGAATCTGAAACTTCCATCATGGTGTTTATGTAGCTCAAGTTTGAATAGTAAGACAACAATTAGTTATAAATAAAAGTTCCTATTTCCATCAACATATGTTGAAAATAATGAGGAGGATTTTGAAAAAGGTAAAGAGAGGGAAGAGAGATAGTAATAAAGTAAGGAGGATTTTAGTTTTGGGGGGGGGGGGATTTTGGGAAAAAAATGTCTTTTAGGAGGGTGAATCTGAACCATTGATTTTGTTTCAATTGAATGATAGCCACTTGATATTTTTTTTTTTAAATTGCCTTCTTATATATATATATATATATATATATATATATATATATATATATATATAGGCTTCTTCCGTTGCAAACGCTACTGTAGCAGTTGCGAACGTGCGAACCACTTAACCCGTCATCCACAATGACGGGTTAAGGCAAAACACATAACCCGTCATCACCAATGACGGGTTATGTGTTTTGCCTTAACCCGTCATTGTGGATGACGGGTTAAGTGGTTCGCACGAGTTCGCACGACATTTGCGTTTGCAACGGAAGATAGCCCATATATATATATATATATATATATATATATATATATATATATATATATATATGGGCTATCTTCCGTTGCAAACGCAAATGTCGTGTAAACGCGTTCAAACGCCTTAACCCGTCATTGGGGATGACGGGTTAAGGCAAAACACATAACCCATCATCCCTACGGGTTATGTGTTTTGCCTTAACCCGTCATCCCCAATGACGGGTTAAGGCGTTTGCATGTTTGCAAACGCTACAGTAGCATTTGCAACTGAAGAAGGCCTATATATATATATATATATATATATATATATATATATATATATATAGGGAAAGCTTTGGTTGTGCACTCCTCTAGTGCACACGGCGTGTGCACTCCTCTAGTGCATTCGGGCGTTCATATCGACGATCCGAACCGTTCACATTGATCTACACATCTAAATTAGTCTAAATATGTAAAATCAAATCATTTGAAATTCATTTGCCCATCCATCATGTGACTATAAAAAAATAATGATTTTCAGCCATACAATTTTGTAACACTTCAATAGATGGGGAAATGAATATCATTGTTTTTTTATAGTCACATGATGGATGGGTAAATGAATTTCAAATGATTTGATTTTACATATTTAGACTAGATGTGTAGATCAATGTGAACGGTTCGGATCGTCGATATGAACGCTCGAAGGCCTAGTGCACGCCGTGTGTACTAAAGGTAGTGCACAACCGAAGCTTTCCCTATATATATATATATATATATATATATATAGAGAGAGAGAGAGAGAGAGAGAGAGAGAGAGAGAGAGAGAGAGAGATGATCAGATGTGAACCGTTCTCTCAACAGTTCGTGCGAACCGTTCTCCTCTTCTCTCTCTCTCTCTCTCTGCCGCCCTCATCTCTTCCCCGACCACACGCCCCTCCACCTTCCGACTGCACCACCGCCCTGCTCCTCGACGACCACCGCAGTTCGACCTCGCCATTGCCCCTGCCTTCTTCTCCTCCATCTTTACTCTCACCTGAGCGTGAACAACCCCTCCACCTCCTTCACCCAAGCTCCAGCCATTGCTGCTCTCACCACCGAAGCTACTCGAGCCTCTTCCCGCACCCACTCCGCTCTTGTCGCCACCATCAACCTACTATCTCGCCGGAGCACCATCGACCCCCGTCGCTGCCTCCTTGTCGCCGCCCATCACTGAAGCACCGCGACTGCACCCTCGAACCCCCGACTGCCTCCTCGTCATCCACTCACAGTCGCCTCTCCACCTCCTACAGCCTCTTACCCAACCTCGTCCATTGCCGACGCCATCGACCCATCCTCGTCGAATGCAGTAACCCCATCAAGCTCGACGCCCTCACCATTGTCAATCATCGCACCATCACCAGTCTTCGACACCACCGACCGCCATTGCCGCTAGTCACCGTCGACGCCAAAGTTGTCGTTGCCTCTAACTGTGTGTTTCTGCTGTCGCGACTGCACCCTCGAGAAGATGAGAAGGTTTGAGATTCGATTCGATTTTGAGACTGGGAGGAAGAGAGACGGCTGGAGAAGAAGAGAAGAGGAATATTGATCTGAATTGCCCAAAATACCCCCACCCAATCAAGTGTACTGATCTGAGCCGTCCTCTTCTCAAGTTCGAATCGTACGGCCGTGGGAACAGTTCGCACGAACTGTTGAGAGAACGGTTCGCATCTGATCATCTATATATATATATATATATATATATATATATATATATATATATATATATATATATATATGGAAAACTTCGGTTGTGCACTACCCCTCCATGTGCACTCATGTGCATTCGGCCTTCCCGTCTTCGTATCGACGATCCGAACCGTTCACATTGATCTACACATCTAAATTAGTCTAAATATGTAAAATCAAATCATTTGAAATTCATTTACGGCTCGAACCGAGCTCGAGCCGAGCTCGTTTCGTAAACGAGCCGAGCTCGAGCTTTATATATTTTTTTTAGGCTAAGCTCGCGAGCTATTCGGCTCGATTATGGTCAAAGCTCGGCTCGAACGGAGCTCGAGCCGAGCTCGAGCTCAAAATTGAGCTCGTTTCGTAAACGAGCCGAGCTCGAGCCTGAAGGTATTCGGCTCGGCTCGGCTGGATTGCAGCCCTATATATATATATATATATATATATACACACACACACACACATACATACGCGCAATTTTTCCGATTAATGTATTAATCACTAATTGCTCCTATACCGATTAGTTCAAAAAACTGATTTTAATTGCCTAGACTTCCATTAACTTTTCCCATACATGAAAAGAAAGACCACCATACATTGTGCCTGTGCATCTTAGCTTCATTTTGAAATGGCTGATAGGGAAATTTCCTTTCATGATTGTCAGTAATAGGAATTCTCACTCATTCTTGTTATTGTTTGTATACTGATGAAGGTTGAGACAGTTCAGTAACTAGCTAGTTCATTTCATCCCACTAAGATCACTATCTATCAAACAATTGGTCTTATCCTAATTTCAGCGAAATTCTGTTTGAATACTTAGTTGTAACTAATAATTATAACTTAATGCTCTTTGCATGTAACCTACAGTGCATTTAGTTTTGAGACTAAGCATTTCTAAATTTTGTGATTTCTGCAGGAACCGTTTCCTATGGGTGTTAATATCCGGTCTAGGCGATCAAGGACTAGTACCGAGAATCACCACGGGAGCCCTTCAAGCTCTTCGAGTGAGGAGTCCTCCAATGCAGTAGGCTCTCCTTCTGGCTGTCCACCGAGAATCCTAATTGAGCATGCCAGTTTTTCAAAGGCTATCTAAGACGAGCAGCCCAGTACTTTGGTGCCAAGTGCTGGGGGTTTTGCTAGCTGAATCTCTCTTCCAGTTTTCAGTGGCTTCTGTGTATAAGCTGTGTAATTTTTGTCTGACAAGGTAGATGGTGTGAGGAAGAGATTTTGGAGATTTTGTTTGAACTTTTAAGAGGTACAAAAAGAAATAATTATGTACAGGAATTCTGAGGGGTTTGAACAAACAAATTGATGACTTATGTTGTATTTCCTTTTTTGGTTACTGAGGTCTGAGGCAAGCAATGCAATTTTCTTCATCTCTCCTCTATTTTGTGTGTGTGTGTGTGTTGGGGGGGGGGGGGGGGGGGGGGGGGGGGGGGTTCGATTTTGAAGGAGCTGCTAATTCACAAGTTTTGGAATGCTTGCAAGAGAAGCTCTGTGCAGTGTGTTTTTCATGGAAAACCTTTTTGTTTGTTCATTACTATCGCTTATAAACAGTTGTATCCGATATGAATTTTTCTTGATGCTTGCAATACATGAAGTTTTCTTTTGGTTCCAACTTGTTCCCAGCTCTAATGGAGACAGCTGTGTTGTTAATAGTTTTGGTAGATATTTCATATATTTGGCTATGATCTTGAGGTTCTTTTGGTTGTCATACTAGTGTCTTGGTTTCTAGTTTTACAGTGTAATGTATCACGATTTAATTGCTTCTTGTTTGCTTTTATGTAATAGTCTTGTGTTCCCAGGAGAGGTGGATTACCACAACCAATTGAGTTTTTTAGTCAATCCAAATCCGGATCATGGTTGCTCAAGAATATCAATACCGTTGAACATTTTTGCAGAATATTAGAATCATACACAGCATGGTTCGAGTTACCCTCCTCGCTCAGATGCATGCACGCTCATGTAAAAAAAGGAGGGGGGGGGGGGGGGGGAGGGATAACAATAGAATCATAACGGAATATGATTGTTTACGAATGTGTGCACTCCTTTAATTTCCACACACGGAAAGGAAAAAAAAAAATGAATAAAGAAAGATGGAACTAGAAAGCCACATCACCACTAAACTAAACTAGAAAACCACATCACCACTAAACTTCTCTTCTACTCAAAAAACTGGCAACGATTCTTGAACATGCATTTTTAAAATCTGACAAACTGGCAAAGTCTAGTTGGTGAGAACCGAATGCATAAAATTTACCAAGGACTACTGATCTTGCACCAGAAGCTGAAAGCATAACGAATCAGATCCAAGCATCCAACCCTCAAGCATGAAATTGAGTAACAATATTTATGCAACATGAAATTGTCAGTAACATGGTGAGAATCTGTAATGTAATGCTAAAAAAGAAGTGTAAAATTTTGAACTGTTCAAACCATTACCTCAGTATAACTAGCTATGCCGAATGATGTGTTTTCATTAACAACAACAATTTTGCAAGCCATTACAGAATTCAGAGAAACATTGCATATCATGCTTGCAGCATCACAAAGCAACAGAAGGGAAGATATCTTTGATGACCTAATTTCCTCGCATTCTATCAATCTGATCCACCTTTGGCAGCCTGCACAGTGCAACATCTTGGAAATTACAACTTGAAAAGAAATTTGAAAGGTGCAGATGTGTGATCTTGTGGCCTTTTTATGCTCGTGCTCAAGAATCTTGCAAATTTAGCTACAACAGAAATATGCATGTATGCATTGTGAAGGATAGAACACAGCTGCTGAAGAACTAACCAGTAGATGGTGAAGTAGTAGTCACTTTAAGTAGAGAATGTCATAATGACCAGGCCGGTACAACAAGGATATGAAAGGCTCTGGCGAGCTGGTCTCAGTAGACGACGAAGCACCATCATGTGACGTATCAGGAGAAGGAATAAAATCGTGATGGTTCACAGCCAAACTGCCGATTTCAGAGGAGCAGCTGCGATCAAGATACACCACTCGTATTGCTACACCAAGGGAATCTGACAGAGCTGTGATGTGCAGATGATCGCTCTCTTCATTCATTGGCTCCACTGAATTCTTGATGAACTGTGTTTTTCATCAAAAGATTAACACAAATAAAAGAAGAATTACTACGACCAGTCGACCATGCATAGAAGACAAAAACAACATGATTTCTTAGTTTGCAACAGCATGCACACTTGAATCTAACACTGAAATATAAGATACAAGCCAAGCCAACACCACGATCATACCTGTATCCCTTGAATGGAAATGCAGGGAGAGTAACTTAAAAAATGATTCACAATCAACTGTTATGAGTGAACAATGGATGAGTGGACAATGGAATCCTGACAGCCTATTGTAAGCACACTCTAGACCTATAACCCAACAGCATCAAATATTTGTATCTCAGTTTGCATCAAAAGCATGTGAGCATCCAATTAAAACCTCGGTGGATTACTGGAAACCAATTAAATCAACTTCGAGTAATTTGGGAGCTAACTTGAATCAGAGTCTGATTAGCGTCCAAACAGCTCCAAGTTATCTACAGCGAAATCCCCGCTACATGAGATTGTATATTAAACATGGTAGTGGGCAACTCATATTTGTAGCTTAATGATGAGGTCATGAGTTGCAACTGCAACTCCAAAAGTTTAGAGTGGTTTTCTACAAAGAAAGGCATAACTAGCAGATATAGAGGTGGATGGCAATATTGTGTACAGGACATACTAGCAAAAAATTCAAAAGTCCTGCAGTTATTTAAGGAAAGAGGTGTCATCTAAAACCATGTTATGTTACTAAAACAAGAGCCAACCCCCTAACACTGTGCAGCTAAAACACGAAATAAAATACCAGTAATTACATATGAGAACCCTGAAAGAACGACGATTTTTTTAAACCAATATAGCAAACTCTAATTTGCACTCAGCATCTATACAAGAATGAAAAAGGAAGACTAAAATTTACTGAATTTTAAGGTGAAACTTCCTGCTATGGAGAAAGAACCAAGATCCTTATACGAAAAGAAAGGACCAGTTGACCAGAGAAACAACAGACACAAAGCCATTTTTTTGTACCTCCTTTCTTTTGTGGTTAACACATTAGGGAACTAGAGATCTAAAGACTTGCTGTTGTGATGATGGCCACAAACATAATCCTAGTAAGCTTGCCTAAAATGACTCCTAGGTACCAAGTGTCTATAGAAGCATACAAAAATTTGGAAAGATCTCACAACCCCCACATGAAGAAATTAAGGCCAACACACTTGGGAGACCTCGCTTCCAAGTCTATGGGTGAACAGTCCCTACATTTTCAGCCAAGCACGATGGTTGTTCTCTCCCCACTTCTGTCACTTATATGCATCATGGAATTGAGTGAAAAATCAACATAAGTCGAACAGACATAGAAATGCAAGATTCCAATGACAAAACAACCAACACCATAGAAGATGATCGGACTTAGGACATGACCGTTGACACGTAGAATTCGAAATGGTCAAAGAGAATTGGATAATAATTGTACTTTGAAGGATGAATTTAAGGAGGAAAAAGAAACAAACCTTTTCCACAGTAGTATTGGTCAATCCAGCAATAAACGGCTCAAAAAATTCAGATCTTCTACGTATTTCGGCAGCAGTGGCAAATCTGAGAAACATGACACCTGACAAACAAATCATGTTAGGAGTCAAAACTTAAGGGAAGTTGGAAACTATAAAGCAAAGAACTACATTTAAAACTTTGCTAACCATAGTCGGATGTATATCGATCACGACACCTTTCTAGAAGCTCTGCATGACTGAAATACGCAATGAGAATTATTTGAGTTGCAGTAAATCATCACGTGACTATAACAAATATAATAATAACACCCACAAGAGTAATATCAGACAATTAACACCTGAGAAGAGCAACCTATAATCGTACAAACATTTGGTTGTTTTTTGTCTTATTACAAAACACCACAATTGTCTATTCAAAAAGTAAATCAGTAACATCTTCTACCTGATGGAGGTTTCTTTCCCCTGTAAAACACTCTCAAGCTGCTCAACGAAAGCCTGCAAATTGTACAAATTTAGCAAACAATACTGAAGAATCACAAAAGCTAAAATATCATAACTAATCAATTGAGTATGAAATATGATAAGAAACAATTTTGTTGCAGGACTACAGGAAAGCAAAGTTGAGGCTTGTAATTTTCTGAAAGCTTATTGAGACCATGAAGCAGGGTCACATGGGAAAAAGCAAAACACATGATGAATGCAAGGAAATAGATGAGTGCAAGTAAGGGCATCAAGCAAAGTTAACTAACTATGAATTTTGATGTTCTGGCAAAGTAGCAGTGTTATTATTATACAGGCATATTGAATATGCCAGGTACATATTGTACCATGTTTTATAGGTTGCTTGTGTACAGCACTTATATTCCAAAAGTTGGGAACAATTCCAGTAATGAAGTAATCATAGAAAAACTGAATACTTAAAACACATTAAGGAGCAAATTAGACATGGTTTTGAACACAATTCAGCAGCACTCTCATGGGTGCAGTAGCAATCAGAGAGACTTCTGAAATATAAGACTCCTATTATTGTGGAAGAGTATCCACCATAAGATGCATACATCTGAAAGAGCAGCAATGCTAGTGTCATAGTCAATTTACTTCCAGCTTCATATCTTAGCATAAAATGCACGAAGGCAAAGACAAATTGACCATGTACAGCCTAGGCTAGACATAAGGAATTAATAGAAACACCCAAATTACAGTGTAGTCGAAGGCGTAAGGCGCAACGCAATTTCACTACCCCATAAAAAGCCAGATGCGCAAGGCGCAATTTGAGGCGTAAGCCTCACTTAACCAAGGCTCATTATTACTTTTTGGGGTTTTTAAAATTTATAAATAAGATTATATAAACAAGATAACATCATAGCAACAAAATATATCATACAATGACCAAGATAACTGTGTAAGTTATCATTTTTGTATAACTACAATGTGTTCCTCTGAAATGTATAATTACAATGTGTTTCTTGCCCCCAAAGAAAAAGTTATACGATGTGTTCCTCTGTAAAACTATAAATATCATGTTAACCTTCAATTCATAGTTTCATATAGTAATAAGCATACAATATTACAGTATTACCGTAATGAAGATACTTACCATACAGCATACAGTATTACAATATTACAGTAATGAGCATACAGTAAAATTACAATAGTATCAAATTAAATATTGGGCATACAATATTACAATATTACAGTCTTAGTAAATGTAAGGTATTTTGAAATATTACAGCAATAACATAAAGTTAGCCGACCATGAAATTTGGTCATGCTCTACACTACGTTATTTTGCAATTGTTTAAGGCATGATTTCATGATTATAATAAATTATGGAATGAACTAGCTTCACAATTTTGTTTCAAAGTAACTTGCAAAAACATCATAATCAAAGATAAATGAAAACCCAAGAAAGAAACCATAAAAGTGTAAAATCAGAAAGGAAAGAAACCAGAATAGGAGTGGAGAGTCTGGAGACTGAGTAAGAAGGCCGTTGGCGCAGCCGATCTGCTTCCGCTGTAGCCGTTGATCTGCTGTATGCTGTTGTGTTTCCGCCGAGCTGCTTCGCTGTCACCGCCGATGTTGTTAAAAGGGAGGAAATTGATGAAGAGGAGTGCAAATTGAGGAGTTAGAGGTGGAGATTGGGTTAGAGTTTGGAATTGGGAATGAGAATGTGAGAGAATTGAGGAAATTACGGGATATGAGAAGGGTTGAAGATGGGTCGGGTTGTGAAGACGGATCGGGTCTGGTCTGTTATGTTCAGGTGCGCCTTTTGCATGATGCGCAAGCCTCGAGCCTTTGCTAAGGCGCGTCCATGCGCAAGCCTGACTGAAGCTTCGAATAAAGGGAGAGCCTTAACTGAGACTTGAGGCTCAAACTGCTGTTAAGCCGGAGCCTTGAGCCTGAGACTGAGCCTGGGGCGAGCCTTCAACTACAACAGAATAAATTTATGGTGTTGTGTTGTAAAAAGAATTGTAATCCAAAGTGTTTAATTTCCGCTATGCTTTGTAAAGGAGTTGATGTAATAAAAAGTTCTAAAATTTCCTGTATTTGAATACTATGTTTATGATTACAATTGAGGCTGATGCTGAGAATTGTGCCACGTATTTCTAAATTTATTTATTGAAAATTCAGGACACTACAGAGTTCCAAAAGCCATTCATATCTACTTCACATTTATAATGAATATAGATACTGCACTGTTTATGAAGCATGTATATGTTAATGATGTTACCATGATAGCTGTGAAAGATAAACTACTGGTGATAGTAAAAGAATCCTCGCAATCAGTAAATCTTGTATTAAGGATTAACTTCACATAAGTTACTGACAAAGAGAAATACAAGGAGTATGGACAGCATTCTCATCGGGTTCATTAGAGCATCCACAGTGGTCTTTTAAATTTGCCATTTTGCCATTTTTTGTGAGAAATACAACCACATCGGTTTCTCAAATTGCCATTTTTTGACAATTTTGCTATAGTAACCTCTTAAATATGAGAAACTTTTTGGCGATTCTCAAAATATAGAGGACGGAACATGTTGTTTCGTCCCTAATAAATTTTAATTTTTCATAGTATCAGAAGACACATGTTGTTTCGTCTATGAATTTTCTATTATTTTTAAAAAATTTAAAAGTATCGGACGGAACATGTTGTTCCGTCCCCAAAAAAAAACTAAGAAATGCATCGGACGGGACATGTTGTCCCGTCCGAGCTCAAAAATGGAGAGACGGGACAACATGTCCCGTTTGTGTGCAAAACGTCACTTTCAAAGCCCACTAATCACCCCCACACACCCACTAATAACTTTATTGATTTAAATATGATTTAGTATTATTTTAATCCTTAATTAATCAACTAATGACTATTTAATAAATAACACTTAAATTTTTTTTTTAAAATTACAAAAATACCTCTCGGACGGAACATGTGATAAAAAAAATAGCAATCTCCAAATTTAGCAAATACCAGTGTGGTGCTCTTCAAAATTTCTATTTCTCATTTTGCCATTTTGCCAAAAAATAGCCAACACCATTGTGTATGCTCTTACCAGTAGAAAGTGTAAAGTTTGTTGTGTTTTTGTTGGTGTATCATTTTCTAAAGTGCTTACTAGGTCTACTGATACAAGCTTCATACGAATCTTTCTTAAGTGCATCATTAATTTAATATATTTGTTGTTTTTCTCATATTTTATATTTTTTGTGCGTTGAATGCGTATATTTGACTACTTTCTCCAAATGCCAAACTTATAACCACTGAAATAGAAAATATAAGGTAATTAATTTGAGCAGAGACATAAAAAGAGGAAAATTTAAGTGATTGGCTTACCGAAAAGAAATCCTCAAAGGTAAATTCAGCATATCCAAGATTCTGAAGCGTCTTCTTGCATTTGTCAATATTCACAATAACACGCTCAACTTCAGCTTTATCTTGTGTTTCCAGAATATGTTCCTATTTCCATATGGCACAAAACTCTTATTAGCTGGGTCCAAGTTAAAATCTTAACCATACGGCTTGTGACTTTATATAATACTTTACCAGATAGGAAAACATAAAGCTTCGGAAAAAACAGTTTCCATCACCCCTTGTTCGCCTGAGGAATGCATATTGTTCACCAATTAGCTGCAGGTTAATTAAAGTAAATATGAAAATCTTTTCGTTAAATGGAACATTTAACTTGAAAATACTATATCAGCCAAACAAACCTTTATCTTCTGCTGCAGGATTAAACTGCCTGACTGAAACTCGAATTCTAAGGCAGATAAAGGTTCCTACAGAAATAAAGAGCAGTTATTATGACATAATTTCTACAAAATGGAACTACCAAGTAACAAAGAAAAAAGTTCAGCAATTAAAAAAATCTCTCATTAGCGGCTTTTCAGCAATTAACACAGATTATAAGCAGCATTTAAGACTTTTCATAGTTTGCTAGATATACTCTCCGTACCTTGTTCCCATTGAAGGCTAAAAGTCCTCACATCTTTAGGGGGTGCCTGGATGGCAGATTAGATATAGTTCTGTATTCCTCAACTCCATTTTGAATCAAGTGACAATCTCAATCAGTTCTGTGTTGCTTTTATGAGCCATCATTTTTGGTAGAAGATAGAAAGAAATTGTGGTAAATTGACTGACTACTTTATCTCATTGTATCAGACACCTCACAAACCGTTATACAGTATACAACTAACCTACATGAACCACGAAACAAGATTACTGCTTAAAGTAATATATAAACTACAAGAATGAGGTGGGGACAAATGTCATAGATAGCTTTATGAAGACTAAGCAGAAGAAATTAGTTGGAGAAAATGCCAAGTGTGTGTATTTATTTAGTTAGAATCACCCAATAATATGGACAGCCAAAAGGATATATGAATTGTCATATAAAATTAGTGGAGTGATATGAATCACAATGCAATTAAAGTTAAGTATAGACAGATTAAATTTTCAACCCAATAATCAAAATATTGTTAAACCCGGACTGACTCTTAAAGAAAAAACTCAACCAGACTTCAAGTAGAGTTGGGTCATTGGAACTAGCTATTTTTGGAAACAGACATAAGATGATATGACAACTGTGGTGCATAAGTCGTAACAAAATTGGGTTCTATTAATCAGCTATTTAGCTGAGATACATGATTAGATGATTAACCAAATAACTGCAATAAGATGTAAACACAAGAAACAGTTAATATAATTACTGCAGGATGAGAATTAAATGATCTGTGTATTTTAAGAAAAAGTAAATTTCAGGTTAATACAAAAAAAAAGTTGCTCTAAGAAGGATTTTTAGAGTTTTATATCTGATTGATTTGACTCCTTAATTTTGTAAGGTGTTTTCCCTTTTAAGTCAAGGCTCTATCAAAATCCAGTCTATGGATCAATTAATGTATGTAATAATTTAAGAAAGTTAGTAGTTTACATGCTAGTTAGATGGCCATTGTGGAACTTAAGTTATAGTAAATGCATAATTTCTAAGAATCTAATACATTGTGAAATAGGGTTTTACAACATGTATTAGTCTGACACTATTAGACATTTGGAGTTGGTTCAGCTTATTATTATACAATAATAATAATAAAATTAAGGTTATGCTTCATGCTCTTATTTTTCCCAATCGCATTCTTTCTTCTATCCTTCGCTTTCTCATGTAGTGTTAACAGTTTTAAACTGTCTCATGATAATATTATACAATAAATTGTAATTTAATGTGATTTCTGCGATTTAGTGGAAATTACAACACCTCTTTCTCAATCGGAAGCTCAAAACATCAGATATAAGGATTTTCATTTTCCCACCTTGATCCTTAATAAACTCCCTTGCCAGCAGATATAATTATTACTCTCTTAGTTTCGTCGTTCTTGGAAGGAAAATAAAACAACAAAACAATTTAATTGAAATCCAGTTCCATTCTTGGAAATAAACACCACAATCAAAATTACTACTCCATCACATTTCATCAAATCACAAGTTCAGTATTGAGAACAGATCCAACAAACAAACAAAAAATTAAGATTTCAAAAATCCTCACATTTCTATTTTTACCATTTTTGTCCTATTTCTCAAATCAACAAAACTAGCAGTAAGATGTTTATTCCTCAATCAGTCCATCCGATCTCAACATCGCAACAATTAAACATCAAGGAATCCTCAAGAAAGAATTCCTTGCGTATCAGTCCACAGAGTTGCGTATCAGTCCTTATATTTTCTTTCTTTATTGGTGTTATTTGCAAAAGGGTCAGGAATTTTGCAATAAAACCCCCTTCTTTATCTGGCTTTAGTTTACGTGCAGATGCCGGGCTAATCTGTCAGTATAGGATAGGGTAGGGGGTTCGTACTGTTATGGTTGTTTCTTCCGTAGCCCTGTATGGAACCCGGTCGCTGCACGTGTTAACGTGTCAGCTCCCTATTGGTAGATCATATCAGAACAGAGTGTTTGTCTCTACAAATAGCGCTATCTTGTAATGGGTTTTCTAAGAAATGATATATGAATTAATTGTGTAGTTGTTATCTTGTTTTCTTATCTTTTGTGTTTAATCTTTAGCAGACAATCGCCGACAGTTATGGTGGATACTCGCTCAAGGCGTGAGCCACCTCCTCCTCCGCCGTTCACTGGCCGCCCTCAGTTCGGTCAGCTATCAATGGTATCAGAGCCAGGCCAGGTTCAAAACCCTTCCGATCCGATCGTGTGCTCACCTATCCCCGAGTCTAGAGCTAGCTCTGGACATGGGAAATTGAGCCCGTTGACGCGAGGTACCACCTCCAGGAGTGTTGAATCTCAAAAGTCGACCGATCTGGAAGCTAGGATGGGGGACCCTGAACGACGATATGCGCGCACAAGGAGCGAGGATGCAGGCCCGGGTGGAGGAGATTACATCCCTCATCCAAAAGGCGTTGCCGATGGGAGATAGACTTGTGAGTAACTACTCAGGCACTAGTAATGGGTTCCCGAGGACTCAATCCCCTCCGAATCACCAATACCCAGAGATGAACTCATACTGGCCATGGGGAAGGTCTGATGATAGGCGCTGGACTCGTAGGGGGGAAGATGAGGAGTATGAGAAGTGCCAATCCATTTTCCACGCCACACCAAACTTGAGATCCCCATCTTCGATGGCAGCGGAGACATCGACAACTGGATCTTTCACTTGGAGCACCACTTTGACACCCAGAAAATTGATGAAAAACAACATATAGACTTCTATGTTTACTTTTTAAGAGACGATGCATTAATGTGGTGGCGATGGTTTAAAAAGCAATATGAAATGGAGATTGGGTGGGAGGCATTGAAGGAGGAGTTGCTGCTCCAGTTTGGGCCATCGGAGTTGCACAAGCCCACTGCTACTTTATTGAAGCTTCACCAAACTGGACCTGTGTCTGTCCAAGAGTACCACAAGGAGTTCATTAGATACAGTCATCTTAGCAAACCTATGGCTATGCTGGTGTTAGTCGATTGCTTTCTCTCGGGCCTTAGGGAGGATATTCAACAAGAGGTATTACTCAAGCGCCCCTCCATGCTCTCCATCGCATACCGAGAAGCTCAAGCTAGGGAAACTATCTTAATGTGCCAACGGAAGGCTGCCAAGTACCAAGGGTTTACCAATAAGGGAGGGTCTGCTCATTTTTCCCAAGCAGGCAAAGGTTCTCAGATTACTAGCAACAAACCTGCTATGGTTGAGACCAAGCACAATAGCCCAATGAAGGAGACTCCATTTGATAAGATGATTGCTGATAGGAAGCTACGGGGCTTTGTTTCCGATGTGATGAAAAGTGGATCAAAGGGCATCGATGTAAGGGAAGGTCACTTATGATGCTTGAGGGAGAGTTAGATGAAGTCAAGGCAGCAAGTGCGCCTGAGGAAGTATTAACATGTGAAGCAGAATATGGTGTAACTGATATTGAGCAAGTACAAGCTGAGCTTAAGACCACCACTCCCCCCACCACCTTTTTGCATGCTATTATAGGATCTTCAAACCCTCAAACCCTGAGATTCCAAGATACCATCTCCAACAAAGAAGCTTTCGCTCTTTTTGATACATGATCCACCAACAATTTTGTCGACTCTCTCTTAGCCAAGAGAGCCAAGTTACCTGCTACTAAGGGGCTGCCATTCCAAGTAACTATAGCTAGAGGTGAGAAACTACAATGTGAGGCAGTTTGCGAGAATGTGGAGTTCTTGTGCTAGGGAGTGAAGATTACAGCTAACTTCCATGTACTTGCATTGGGCACTAGCCAATTGATATTAGGGGCTGAATGGATTAAAACCTTGGAGGGTTTATGGCTTAGTTTCAGGGACTACTCTCTTCACTTTGAGCAAGATGGGGTAGTACAAGGAAGGGAATTACTCAAGGAGAGGTGGAACTAGCTAATACTAAGGCCATGCTAAAAAACCCACCTAAGTAAAACAAGGGCTATTGCTACAAGTGTCAACTGCGGAAGCTAAGAATGCCAAGACTCCCACTCATCCTCTTGATCTTTCACGACTCCTACAATCCTATGAAGAGGTGTTCAAGGAAGGCAATTCCCTCCCCCTTGCTCGAGCCCAAGACCATAAAATTCACTTGATCAATGATGCTCAGCCCATGAGCTTGAGACCCTATAAACACCCGTGGAAACAAAAAAATGAGATCGAATGATTGGAGAAGGAGATGCTGCAATCTGGAGTGATAAGGCCAAGCTCAAGCCCCTTTGCTTCCCCCGTAGTACTGGTTAAAAAACACGATGGCACATGGAGGATGTGTGTCGATTATAGAGCCCTTAACAAGATGACTATAAAGGATAAATTCCCCATCCCCATGATCGACGAGCTACTTGATGAACTCCACGGTGCCAAGTTCTTGAGCAAACTGGATTTGAGGAGTGGTTACCATCAAATCGGGATGCATGAAGCCGACATTCCCAAAACTGCGTTTAAAACACATGAAGGTCACTACGAGTATACGGTCATGCCATTTGGCTTGACCAATGCGCCCTCCACTTTTCGATCACTTATGAATGAAATTTTCAAGCCCTATTTGAGGAAATGTGTATTGGTGTTCTTCGATGACATCCTTATCTATAGTAAAACTTGGGTTGAGCACCTGCAGCATTTAGAATTGGTATTGCAGATGCTGTGAATCCATTCTCTCTTTGCAAAAATGAGCAAATGCATATTTTGGGTACAAGAGGTTGCTTACCTGAGTCATATTGTGTCTCGCAAAGGTTTGGCAATTGATCCCGATAACGTAGATGTTGTTCAAACATGGCCAATGCCAAGAACACTCAAGGCACTGCAAGGATTTTTGGGCCTCATAGGCTATTATAGGAAGTTCATTGCTCGATATACCACTATTGCAGCTCCCTTGGTAGCGCTCACCAAGAAGGAGGCCTTTAAATGGATAGATGAAGCACAAGCAGCATTTGAAGCTTTGAAGCATGCACTCACCACTCCACTGGTGCTCAAACTGCCAAATTATGATGAGAACTTCATTATGGAATGTGATGGTGCAGGGACAGGTGTTGGAGCAATTTTGATGCAGCAAAAGCACCCCATTGCCTATCTAAGCCTCGAGTTGAAGAGGAAGAACAGACATCTGTCCGCATACGAGAAGGAGATGTTAGCTACATTGCTAGCTGTCAAAAGTGGCGACATTACTTACTCGGCAGGAAATTTGTGATCAGAACAGATCATAAACCACTCAAACACCTCCTGGAGCAGCGATTAGAGACGGAGGCACAACATTCAATCATTCATGGTTACGGAAATTGCATGGGTACCATTATATTGTTGAGTACAAGAAAGGAAGTAAGAATGTGGGGGGCGGATGGGTTGTCGAGAATTTTTGAAGACGCACAGCTGCAAACTATATCTATAGTCCACCCAAATGGCTGGAGACCCTCCAGGAAGAAATGCAGCAAGACCCTTTCTATACCACCATTAACAATAAGATTTCATCAAGTGAATTTTCCCCCTCCCTTTACAGTGCCAAGCATGGATTGATTTTTTACAAAGTCAGGGTACTGCTCAACCCTGCATCCCCTGCTATTAGAGAGTTAATTGCAATGCACCATGATTCCCTTCAAGGAGGGCACTCGGGGCATGAGAAGACATGGGCAAGGCTTAAGCAAGTGGCGTATTGGCAAGGAATGAAAGGTATGCTCAAGCAATACATCCGACAGTGTGATATGTGTCAGCGAAGTAAATACTTGAGCCAATCCCCCTCAGGCCTGTTGCATCCACTCCCCATCCCAACTGTGGTTTGGGAAGATATTAGCATGGACTTCGTGGAAGGATTGCCAAGGAGTATAGGAAAGACCACTATTTTGATTGTAGTAGATAGACTCCAAATACAACCACTTTATAGCCATTAGTCACACGTACACAGCCAAGCAGATTGCGGAAGTGTTTATGGGGAACATTGTCAAGCTTTATGGGATGCCGAAATCAATTATTAGTGATAGCGATGCCATATTTACAAGCACATTTTGGAAAGAACTCTTCCTCCTGCAAGGTACCCAGCTTTGTATTAGCTCCTCTTTTCACCCACAAACGACGGACAAACAGAGGTAACTAACAGGGTTCTTGAAACATATTTGAAGTGTTTCTGCGCTTACAAATCATCTAGCTGGGCAAGTCTACTGCCATAAGCCGAGTATTGTCACAATACCAATATTCACAGCGGTACCAAAACTTCTCCCTATCAGGTTTTGTATGGAAAGCCTTCCCAACCTTACTTACATACATCCCTAATACTTCCAAGTCACAAGCGGTTGAAGATAACTTAATTGAGAAAGATAACACTCTGAGAATCCTCCGGGATAATTTGATTAAGTCGTAGGAACGGATGAAGCATGCTGCAAACAAGCACAAAGTCGATAAGGCATTTGAAATTGGGGATTAGGCATATCTTAAGTTGCAACCCTATAGGCAACACTCTGTTAGTGGTAGGACAGTTCATAAACTCTCCCATTTATACTATGGTCCATATTTGCTTATCGATAAAATCGGTGCAGTAGCCTATAAACTCAAGCTCCCTTCATCAGCAAAAATCCACGATGTCTTTCATGTGTCCCAACTTAAGAAGTGTGTGGGTGACCCCAGCAAGCTGCAGACCGCTCATCCCATCTACTTCCATGAAGACCTCTTTGAACCTCTTTGAACCCATAGCGATTCTTTCCAAGATAATGGAAAATAAGAAGGGGATCGATGTCACCGAGGTTCTCATCCAATGGTCAGGTGGGGGGAGTGAGGAGGCGACATGGAAGGCGTTCTGGGACATCTACAACCGCTTCTCCAATTTCCAAAGGACCATGGAAGCTTCTCTTCAAGGGGATACCGTTTATACAGCTCCCATAGAGCTATATCTGATCGCAGCTCGAGAAAGAATTTCTTGCGTATCAGTCCACAGAGCTGCGTATCAATCCTCCTTATATTTTATTTCGTTATTGGTGTTATTTGCAAAAGGGTCAGGAATTTTGTAATAAACCCCCCTTCTTTATCTGGCTTTAGTCGTTACGTGCAGATACAGGGCTAAGCTGTCAGTATAGGATAGCGTAGGGGGTTTGTGGGTGGGCCCTGCCACTGTTATGGCTGTTCCTTCTATAGCCCTTTATGGAACCCGGGTGCTGCACGTGTTAACGTGTCAGCTCCCTATTGGTAGATCATATCAGAACAGAGTGTTCGTCTCTACAAATTGAGCTATCTTGTAATGGGTTTTCTAAGAAATGATATATGAATTAATTGTGAAGTAGTTGTTATCTTGTTTACTTCTCTTTTGTGTTTAATCTTTAGCAGACAATCGCTGATAGTTATGGTGGATACTCGCTCAAGGCGTGAGCCACCTCCTCCTCCGCCGTTCACTGGCCACCCTCAGTTCGGTCAGCTATCAGAATCATCTAAATCACGAATTACGTTTCAATCATCAAAATTCTACCAAACTTAAACCTTAAATCCCTAAAACAAGATCAAGAAACCACCCGATCCTCAAATTCTCAACATTCATACCAAGATTCAACCAGATCCAATTCAAGAACTCCAAAATTACCAATGCCGTACAGAAAAACGAAAGATCGACCAACTGATCGCATTACCTTGTCGCCGACGAAGGGGATCTTGAGCGCCACCTCGGCCAAGATGTCGGAGTGCTGCTTCATGACGTCATCGTCCCTGAAGCACGTCCACCCTTTCAAGTCCGCCATGCTGATGACGTCAGCACCGTAAGAAGAGCTGCCACCGCTAGGGTTAGTGTTCGAGGAGGTGGCGGTGGTCTCGGTTTCGGGTGCGACAGCGACTTCTTGACGTTGCTGTTGCTGTTCCTGTTGCTGTTCCTGTTGTTGTTGTTGTTCGTCGGTTTCTGCGGACTTGCGCTTTTTGGTGGAGGTCGAGGACTCCGCTTCCATGGCGAGAGCGTATTTCAAAGCAGTCGACGGAGGGGTTTGGGAGTGAGAGTGAGATCGGAAAGAATGAAATGGAAGTGGAGGTTGGTTATTTTGGGGATGGTATTTACTGTGAGAAAATATCTACTCTCTCTTTGGTACCATATATACTAGTAATTTACACGTGCATCGCACTTTTAATAATAATAAAAATAAAAACTCTGATGTAGAAAGAATTTGAACTGGAAATCTTCTTTATATTAGCTATGTACGTGTGTTGCACATGTTGGTAGAATGACAAATGACACTAAGGCCTTCTCCTATTATAATATTAGAGATATAGTAGGTTTGCCCGTTGACATGTGCCTACTGCACGTCTTCGGAACGGTGCACCTGATTTGATTATATAAAATAGTTTTGGAGGTCTAACAAATTAACTGAAGTGGCAAATATATTATATGAGCTCAATCATCGCCTTCTTGATCATTAACTTGGACTTACCAGGAATGCATATAGTTTGTAAGAAACACTCCATAAAGTTTTTTTTAACTTCAGCATCACTTTTAGATGCTTGTAATAGTTATGGGACATTATCATATAGGTTTTATAGACCTTACTCTAATCCCATAACCACTATGAGTATGTCTAAATACAATGGTAACACAAGTGCACGTGTGAATGTATCTACAATACCAATAATCTAAACATTTGTTTGTCTGAAATAACTCAGTTTTGCAATTGAAATATCTCTTAATATTATTTCAACCAAAACGAAATACATGAAGTTCTCAAAACTCTAAACTAAGCTAATCATTTCTTTTATCTCCACTTTATCTTCTCATTGCACATTTATAAAAAAAAATAAAATGGATGAATAACAAATTTACTTTAGCTGTCTTCCTTGAGTGGAGAGTTTGCACCATTCGCTGGTAAACTTTATTCATCCCAGTCCTATATATCCACACATACACTAAAAGTTCTTATATGTTATTGATGCTGCTTGTTTTTTGTCGCAGTGTGGGTGCACCAGGTGTGAGTTCGGACTCAATTTGTAATGAGGGAAGAGTGCGGTACCGGACGGTGAGCGAGGGGCTCGCTTCAGTGCTTGAGGATCGGCTCGGATGGCCTCGCCTCGAGTACCTGCAGACGGTCCTGAAACACCGAGGTTTATCCCGGTGGAGGACCCTCCGACGATCTAGTTAGTCTCTGTGAGAGAGTAGCAATAACTAGGGGAATTTTGGTGGCAAAGATTGATTACCTGAAAAGGTGGGTGAGGGTCTGGTATTTATAGGGAATCCCAACAGGGTTTGAATCCGCTTGGGGGCCGGGTCTGAACCCGAAAGCCCATGGGCCTGACGTGGCAGGAGGCCCAAGGGGTTTAGGGCGGACGTGGCAGTGCCCAGAGTGGTATAGGGCTGACATGGCAAAGCCCTAGGTGGTATTTGAAGCTGACATGGCTGATCATGGAGCTCCTGTGCCTCTGGGAGAATCGGATGGCCTAGGTTGTGCCAGGTCATCCTCATCCCTTGCCAGGCTGGGCGGACGGCCCGTGGGGCTGTCGTGGATCGGAGGCCGAGGGCCATCGAGACTCATCGAATACAAGGAGATCAGTTCTGTGGGGGTGAACTTGCGGCTCGGTGTCGAGGCTGTAGTGGTCCGGGGCCGAGCCGGATTGTTTTTTCTTTTCGAGTGAGCCATCCTGGGCCTTGGCTAGGCCCCAGGCCATTTTTACCCTACCACACAAGCCCCCCACTCCTGCGGGGATGCGGGAGTTAGCCGTGGAGGAGTGTTTATGGTCGTGGAAATGGGATGGCGAATCGTTGGGCCTTCATAAGAAGACTACCCTGGTGCTAGACCGAACCTCGAGCTGGCGAGGGTTTATGGGTCGGCAAGGACGATGGCGAGCCATTGAGTCTTCCTGAGAAGACTACCCTGGTGCTAGACCGAACCTCGAGCTGGCGAGGGTTTAGGGGTCGGCAAGGGCGATGCCGAGCCGTTGAGCCTTCCTGAGAAGACTACCCTGGTGCTAGACCGAACCTCGAGCTGGCGAGAGTTTATGGGTCGGCAAGGGCGATGGCGAACCGTTGAGCCTTCCTGAGAAGACTACCCTGGTGCTAGACCGAACCTCGAGCTGGCGAGGGTTTATGGGTCAACAAGGGCGATGGCGAACCGTTGTGCCTTAGAAGGTTTGAGCGGGGCGGCCTGCTGTCTTCGCGGAGCATTGAAGGCGCTCCGGGATCTGTGTGATGTTTCCGCTTCCTAGGGGCATTAAATGGCGCCGCCTAATAAATGCATGGCGCTTAGGATTCCGTCGTTTGGCTTTCCCAATGTCATAATGGCCGGTCTATGGGGGAGGTTATAAATACCCCTCTCCCCATAGCGGGTTTGATCACAGCAAGGGTGGTCCATCGGCCACCAGAGGTGTCTGCTTTGGCAGACGTCTGTCTCTTGCAAAATTTTGGCCCTAGGAGCGTTGGACGGGTGGTCACTCTATTGCCTTGTTCTTCTCCCGTTCCTGACGGCCTCGATGTGAGTGTCAGGGTTGGGGGAGAACAAGGCAGAAGAGATGGCGGCCGTAGTCCGGGCTCGAGGGACAAGGTGCTGAAAGGTTTTAGCCCTGGGAACCTCGGACTGGTGGTGACTTTGCCGTCCGGATCCTTTTTCGGGTCAGACGGCCCTGACACGGCTGTTTGCCTGAGAGAGATCAGGATGGGAGGGGTATCAACCGAATTCCGGACCTGGGGCTGAGGAGCCTCGGATAGATGGGTCGTCTCCGATCTCTGTCTTCCTTCTCGTGCTGACAGTTTCTGACGATGCTGTCAGCCCAAAGGAGTTAGAGATGGGAGGTGGGCCGATCTACTTTCCGATAGGGTTCTAGGCGATGGTGGCTTTTCTCCCACCCTCGAACAGTTCGGGGTTTCGGCTGCCAAGGCCGTAAGCCCCGACTTGCTCGCGGGTGAGAGGGGAGCCGACCGAGCCCTGGAGCCCGGGGCGCCTGTCTAAGGACGGCACCTTAAATCTTTAAGCAAAAAATTTTCTCTGCTGAACACTTCATCCGAACCGACCCCTGTGTGGTCTCCAACCGGCTCTAGGTGACATCAGCAGCGCCCGTTTCGAGGATGACGTGTCGCGATTCTATTGGTGGCAGACGCGCGCTATTCGAGGAACAGTAATGCGAAAATCGAGGCATCATCTCTCCCTCTATAAATATCCCCCCCTCTTCCCCATTCTGTTCATTTCCCTCCTGCTGTCTTCTTAAAAAGAAATCAAACCCTTCAGCGCTCGGCTTGACTGTTTAGCGGCACCGGCTCGTCAGTCCGAGGCAACCCAAAGGTTAGTTTGTAAGTTTCTTTTGTTAGGCACAGATGTCTAGGGCTCAGTCTGGCTCGTCGGCGTCGGCGTCGAGGGGGGAAGGGAACCCTGTCTCAAAATTGACTTCGTGGGAGGAGTCAGTGTGCGAGGAAGAGTCGGTACATGATGTGAAGCCTTCCGATTCGACTTCGTGGGAGGAGCCAGTATGCGAGGAGGAGCCGGTATACAATGTGAGGCCGTTACGCTCCTGGAATCCTTTCGTGGTGGAGAGTAGTGAATCTGAGGAGGTAAGTGACAGCTCTGACGTTGTGGAGATAGTGGGTACGGATTCCGAGGGGGAAGATAGTGAAGGAGAAGAAAGGTGAAGCAGCCAAGGCTCGGACTAGAGGCGCAGGGAGGGCCCCTAAGGTTCGGGGGGTAGGTTCTTCTTCTACGCCGGCCGGTCTTGGGCGTTTATCTACTCCCTCACCGGAGAAGGCTCGGAAGAAGAGGGTGCCGAGAAAGAAAGGGATCAAGGCCGAGGGTTCGAGCAAGGCGCCCGTTGTTCGGAACTTGGCGACGGGGTCTCCAGCGCAGCCGGACCACTTCCGGCGGTACCCCGATGATCTTTCTGACACGGTGCTGTTTGGGGTCCAACCTTCTTCGCCGAGTCGGAAGATTGTAAAGATGGATTCGATTCCGACGATACTGGAAGATGGTGATTTGGATGTTGCACGGTCGCATTTCCACATCGGGCCGGAGTATGAATTGATGCTGCCGAGCCCAAGCCTTCGTCCCACCGATCCTCTGCCGAACTGGTACTGCGTCTTCCCTGTAGACGCCTTCGGCTCCGGACTGAGGTTGCCGATGCATCCGTTCATCAAGGAGGTGCTCAACTGGGCGAAGCTGGCCCCGATGCAGTACGGGCCGAATTCGTGGAAGCAGATCATCTGCTTTGTGCTGCTCTGCGAGGAGCAGAAGGTACCCCTCTGGCTGAATGTGTTCCGAGCGATGTTGGGGATCAGCTCGTCGGGAGAGTCGGAAGGGATATACTATATCTCCCCTCGAGGTAAGGGGAAGGTGGTTCACGGCCATCCGGACTCAATTAAATAGTGGAAGCGGAAGTACCTTGTGATCCGGAGCAAGGGGCTTTGGGACATCCCCACTCGGTGGAATTATTACAAGCCTCGGTTCAAAGTGCCGAGGCCAAAGGACATGTCTGCCGAAGATTGGGGGTTTGTCGGGCGTCTGCGGCTGTCGCATAGCATCAGCTGGCCGAAGGTGACGGAGGGTCACCTGGCCAGCGCCGGACTGAGCCCTGCCGTGCCTTGTATGTAGTTGTTCCTTTCTTGTTTTACTATTCTTTTGCGCTCATTGTTCTTAATGGATCTTTTCGCAGGTATGGATCCAGAATCAATCAAGGCAAAGAGGCTCGCCATGAAGAAGCAGAAGGCCGAGGAGGAGGCAGGCGCGAAGAGGGCGAGGGGGCCGACCCCGGTTACATCTAAGGCCACACTTCCGCCGAGGGGCAAGAGAACTCGCTCGGAGACGAGCAAGGAGGTTGCGGTTCAGGAGAGCTCGGGTCAGGCTAAGGCTTCCGAGCACAGAGAGGGGAAGGGTCCCCTGGTCGAAGGCGAGGGGGTGGACAAGATGACGGAGGAGCTGCGGCAGCCGTGGGTGCCGGACTGGGTGATCCGGAGGGGGGATTGTCTGACCCGGGGGGCCCAGGCCGTCGAGGTGGCTGATAAGCTGGCGACCCCCTCGGGACCTCACGGAGATGAAGGTCGAGACCCTGGAGGAGGCGTACACGCGCCTCGCGCAGGCTAATGTGTTGGTAAGTCCGCCGACCCCACTTGCCTTGTGATTATGTCGTAAAGGAGGTTTTCTTAGTAGTGCTTGATTACTGCAGGCGACCGTGCAGGGGGCCCACGTGAGAGGCCTTTATGAGGCGGCCTTGGAGCGGGAGTGAGACCGAGCTGACAAGGCCTTGCAAGAGATGAAGGAGATGAAGACCGAGTTCGACGCCAAGGAGGCGGAATGGGGGAAGAAGATGGCGGCTCTGAAGAAGAGGTTCGCAAAGGAGAAGGAGGAGTTGACTGAGGCGGGTCAGAACCTGGTGATCAAAGCCCAGGACGAGTGCTATGCGAAGGCCCTCAGTCATGTGAGGCACTTCTACCCGACCATCGACCTGTCCAACTTCGACTACGACATGGAGGTCGAGGGGACACCGAAGACCCCTAATGAGGAGGGGCCCTAAGTCGAGGTACCGGCAGTCGACCCTCAAGTGAACCCGGCCTAGTTTGAGGTGGGGAAACAAGATGTTTAGCTTCGTTTTTGTTTTTTCTTTTCTTCCCATTGTATTTGCCGAACGCGGACCGGCCACCGCCTTTTTGTACGCCGAACTTAATTTATAAAAGAGGATTTTTTGACTGGCCAAGTGTTTTGACCTCGGATATTTCCGAACCTCTTTGCATATGTGTCTTGAGTGATGGCTGGTTCTCTTGTAGATTACGGCTCCCCTTCTCGAGGCGGACCCCCGTCGCTCAGATGTGGCGTGGCTCCGGAGTAAGATCAAGGCCCTGGAGGCCACGCTGGTTCGCTATCGCAAAGGGGCTCGCGATCAGGATGCCGCCTTCAACTATTATCGGGATAAGTCTGAAGCCCTAAGTGCGGAAGCGAACCGGCTGAAGAGAGCGATGGTGGATCGGGACCTCGGAGGCGCCGGTCTTGGATACACCATGTCTAGTGCATCGGTGCAGAGGCCCTCGTCTGAGAGGCTCCTCTGCGACGTCATAGTCGAGAAGGAGATGGAGATACACCGTTACAAGACGATGCTCGGAGTGTTAGGGACAAGGACGACCTCTTGCTTGGGAGGCCTGCGAACGGAGGGGGTTCCCTCGGCGTTGCTGCTGCTGGAGCGTGTTCGACCGGGGGATGCCCAGAGCTCCATGGCCGGTGGATCAACCGTGGCAGCCCCCAAGGACCATCTTGACGAGGAGAGAGATCCAAGTCGTTCGATCGGCATGGGATTGCCATCCGTCGGACCCGAGGGGCCCTAAAAGTGATTTCCTTCTGTTGGGGATGAGTGGAGTGGTCCCGTAATGGTCTTGATTTGTTTTACAGAACTAATAAGGGAGTATGAATAAGGAGTTTCTTTTTCATTCTTTGTGCTAGTCGATAGCTTCTTGATTGATTGTGGAAATGAGCTTTGGCATGGCCGATCCGTGAGGGATCGGCACCGGGCGAGGCTCCTTGGAGGCCGAGAGGTGTTAGGGCGACTCCCTGCCCTGAAGCCGGTTCCTTCCTACCGAGACGTTGGGGGACGACACCGGAGTGAGGACTCGGGTGCCGAAGCTTTTGAGAAAGCGATCCCGTTGTCCGGTGTTAGGTCGGACCTGCCGAGGCATTTGGAGTTTGACAAAAAAGAGATCTCTTGTATATATGTTGAGAGGGGCGCAAAAGGCCCTTTTACATATGAGAGCTTACAAAAATTATCATTTACATTAGCCGAGAGAGAACTTATGTACGCTCTTTCAGGAACTTCATTAGGTGCTCGGCGTTCCAGGGTCGGCTGATCGGCCGGCCGTCCATATTCGCCAGTCGGTACGTACCAGGGCATACGGCCTCGACTATCCGGTATGGGCCTTCCCAGTTGGGAGCCAATTTTCTCTTCTTGGTTGGGTCGGAGACGGACAGTTTTCGTAACACGAGGTTCCCCGCCTTGATGTTTATGGAGCGGACCTTCTTGTTGTAAAACTTCTCGATCCGTTGTTGGTAGATGCTTCTTCGGATCGAAGACTTCTCTCTGACCTCGGTGACGAGGTCCAGGTTGGCCCTCAGGCCAGACGAATTGTCAGCTTCGTCGAAGGCCATGATACGGGGAGAAGGCAGGCCGACCTCGACGGGGATAACTGCCTCTGTCCCATAGGTCAGACTGAACGGCGTCTCTCCCGTGGGGATCCTCTTGGTGGTTTGGTGCGCCCATAGCACGCTAGGCAGTTCTTCGACCCACAGCCCTTTGGGGGAACTGTCGAGGCGCTTTTTGAGGCCGTCGAGGATTTGCTTGTTTGCGTTCTCCGCTTGGCCGTTGGACTGAGGGTGGCAAATAGCGGAGAAACGTTGCTGGATGCCGATGTCTGCGCAGAAAGTTTGGAAGTTCTGACCTTGGAATTGGGTTCCGTTGTCCGTGACGAGGACCCGAGGGATTCCGAACCGGCAAATGATGTTCTTCCAAATGAATTGTTGTACTTGGCGCTCGGTGATGCTGGACAGAGGCTCGGCTTCGAGCCACTTGGTGAAGTAGTCGATGGCGACTATCAAGAATTTCTTTTGCCCTACCGCTACGGGGAAGGGGCCCACAAGGTCCATGCCCCACATGGCGAATGGCGTAGGACTAGCCAGGGATCGGAGATTGGCTTGAGGAAGCCTCTTGATAGGGGAGAACCTTTGGCATGGGCCGCACCTCTTGACTAGGTCTTGCGAGTCTTGGAGCATGGTCGGCCAATAGTACCCTTGATTCAGGGCCTTCCGAGCGAGTGTCCTGCTCCCCATGTGGCATCCGCCGATCCCCTCATGAAGATCTTTTAGCGCGTAGCTGGCCTCGTCGCTGGTGAGACAGCGGAGGTATGGTTTGCCGTCGGCCAAGGTGTATGAGCGTTTGAAGAGGATGTCATCAATCATGACGAACCTTTCAGCTCGGACCCTGACCCGTCTGGCCTCGACCTGGTCTTCGGGAAGCTCGGCATTAATTAGGAATCTCCGGATGGGGGTGGTCCAGTCGTCTGGACTGGCAATGCCTTGCACACACATTGCCTCCTGGCCTTGATCGTTGATACTTGGCTTCAATAGGATTTCGATGAATACCGTTTGGTCGAGACCCTCGAAGGAGGAAGAGGCGAGTTTTGACAATGCGTCTGCTTGAGCGTTCTGCTCCCTAGGGACTCGAATGACTGTGGAGTGGCAGAAGGACGCTAGGAGACATCGGACCACCGCCAAATACCTCATCATGCAATCATCGCGGGCTTCGTATTCTCCGGTGATCTGATTGACCACGAGCTGAGAATCGCTAAAGGCCCGGATTTGCTTGGCTCCGGCTCGGTGTGCTAGGGTCAATCCGGCGATCATGGCCTCGTATTCCGCCTCGCTGTTGGAGGCCGGAAAGTTGAGGCGGAGGGAGTATTGAAGTAGGAATTGGTCGGGGCCTTGGAGGATGATGCCAGTCCCACTCCCCATTTCGCATGATGATCCATCGACAAAGACCTCCCAGGTCGGATCCGAGCCCCTCGAGGTTGGGCTGCTCGGAGACTGGTGCACTCGGTTATGAACTCGGCGAGGGCCTGCCCTTTGATCGCCGTCCTCGGCTGATAGCTGATGTCGAACTGACTCAGCTCAATTGACCACTTGACTAAGCGACCGGAGTTTTCTGGGCTTGTGGAGGACAGTCTTCAATGGCCTGGTCGGTCAGCACTTGGACGGAGTGAGCCTGGAAGTAAGGGCGGAAGCTTCCGCGCCTGCCATGACCAGAGCATAGGCCACCTTCTCTATCTTAGCATACCTCGTCTCGGCGGGGAGCAGGACCTTGCTCACATAATACAATGGTCTCTGAACTCCATCTTCTTCTCGGACAAGGACGGCCCTGAGGGCGCTATCCGAGGCGGACAGGTAGATCCATAGTGGTTCGCCCGGCTCGGGCTTGCTGAGGAGAGGAGGGTTGGCGAGGTACTGCTTCAGCTGTTCGAAGGCCTCTTGTTGATGGGTACCCCACTCGAAGCCTCCTTTTCCTCGCAGGGCCTTGAAGAAGGGGAGAGACTTCTCCCCTGACTTGGAGAGGAAACGGTCGATTGCAGCCAACCGGCCTGTAAGCCTCTGAACCTCCTTGACATTCCGGAGCGGGGCCATGTCAATAATAGCTTGGATTTTCTCGGGGTTCGCCTCGATGCCGTGCTGGCTGACGATGAACCCTAGGAATTTCCCAGTGGAGACGCCGAAGGCGCATTTAGCCGGGTTGAGCCTCATGTTGTGATGCCGGAGGACTCTGAAGGCTTCCTCGAGGTCGGCGACGTGGTCCGGCCCGGCCCGGCTCTTGACGAGCATGTCGTCGACATAGACTTCCACGTTGCGGCCGATCAGGTCTTTGAAGATTCTGTTGACGAGCCGTTGGTATGTGGCTCCGGCATTTTTCAGCCCGAAGGGCATAACGCGGTAACAAAAGAGACCCTGGTCGGTGACGAACGAGGTCTTGGAGATGTCTGGTGGAAACATCCGGATCTGATTGTACCCCGAGAATGAGTCCATGAAGGACAGTAGCTCATGCCCCGAGGTTGCGTCGATTAAGGCGTCGATGCGGGGGAGGGGGAAAGGATCTTTCGGACATGCCTTATTTAGATCCGTGAAGTCGATACAGATCCGCCAGCCCCCGGTTGCCTTCTTCACCATGACGACATTAGCCAACCACTCGGGGTAGCTGACTTCCTGAATAAATCGAGCGGTCAAGAGTTTGTCGACCTCTGTCTTCACAATTTGCTGTCTCTCCGGGGCGAATTTGCGCCTCTTCTGGACGACCGGCTTAGAGTCCGGGATGACGCTCAGCCGATGCATAATCAAGTCTTCGGAGATCCCGGGCATGTCGGAGGGCTTCCAGGCGAAGAGATCAACGTTGCGGCGGATGCAGGCGATTATGCATGGCTTCAAGTCCTCGGGGAGCGAGCGGCTCACCCGAAACCATTTCGATTCGTCCTCGGCGCCGAACGGGACCTCCTCCAGTTCGTCGACAGGCTCGGGAGCGGGGCCGTCCCTCTCGGGTTCGAGCTCAACGGCGTCGAGGGGGAACACACCCCCTCCGACGGCGGTCATGTAGCACGACCGCACTGCTTCTTGGCTACCTCGGACTATGCCGACCCCTTGCGGGGTGGGAAATTTAAGTTTCAGATGGTAAGCCGAAGGTACCGCTTGAAGGGAGCACAGTCCGGGTCGGCCGAGTATGGCGTTGTAAGCCGCCTTGACGTTTACCACCATGAAGTCCATGGACTCGGTCCTCTTGACAGGAGCCGACCCTGCGGTAACGTCGAGAGTAACAATCCCTTCTATTACGACAGGGACGCCGGAGAACCCATGCAAGGTGTATCCGGCTGGCTTGAGTTTGCCTCTGGGCAGCTTGAGATTCTCGAAGGCTTCGAGGAAGAGAATATTTACCGAGCTGCCGTTGTCGACGAGGATTCGGCGAACCTCACAATTAGCCATGTGGAGGCCAATGACGAGGGCATCGCAATGAGGGAGGCGAACGCTTTCGAGGTCCTCTCCGGAGAAGGAGGCAGGCACCGGTTGCAACCTGGGTGAGGGGTTGTCTTGGACAGTATTCACCTCTCGGATGAAGGCTCTTCGAGAGGTATTTGACTCTCCCCCCATTGGTCCTCCATGGACACAGTGTAGAATGGCCGGCGTGCCTGCGGCTCCTTCGGGCGAGCGATCCCGATCCTGGATACGGTTCGGAATGGGGGTCGGAGGCGAAGGCCTCCGGTTCCTCGTATCCCGCCGATCCCGTGGGCCTTCTCTGGTGAATTCTCGGAGGTACCCTCGTGAGATGAGGGCCTCAATCTCGTCTTTCAGGGCCCGACATTGGTCGGTTTCGTGCCCATGATCTCTGTGGAACCGGCAGTAGAAGCGCTGATCTCGCTTCTTGTTGTTACTTGATCGGGGAGGTAGTCGGACAAGACCCTTATCCTCGATTTCTAAGAGGATGGCGGACACGTTATGTGTCAAGGGAGTGTACCTTTCGAAGCGAGGGACCGGAGGTGCCCTCTTCGCGCCGACCCCTTCCTTTGCTGTTTTCTTGGCAGGTTCGGCCTCATCGACCCTGCGCTTGCCCTTCCCGACAACTTCCTTGCTGCCCTCTGGGTTAAGAGCTTCTTCAGCTCGTATGTACTTCTCGACCCGGTTGAGAAGGTCAGGGAAGTCCAGAGGTGGCCTCTTTGCCAAGGAGACCTTTAGCTGGTTGTGCCGGACATTGTGTCGGAAAGCTGCCGAGGCGACCCCTGCGTCGAGGGCAGAGACGGATCTGGCCTCGGTTGTGAACCTCTTGACGAAGTTACGGAGCGACTCCCCCTCCCTCTGGGTGAGGTCGAGCAGGGAAGCGCTCGTCTTCTCGGCCTTCCGGCTGGTGATGAAGTGGGCCAGGAAGCTGGCTTCCAGCTGGTCGAACGAGAAGATCGAGCCAGGGGAGAGTTTGGAGAACCAATCCCTGGCCGGACCCCGGAGGGTGGCCGGGAAGGCTCGGCACAGCAGGGGATCCGAAGCGCTGTGAATCATCATGAGGGTTTTGAAGCCCTCCATGTGATCAGCTGGATCACCCTCGCCGTTGTAAGTCTCGAACTGCGGAGGCCGGAAGTTCCGGGGGATCTCTGCTTCTATGATGTTGACGGAAAATGGAGGTCGAGAAGGTCCACGACCTTGGACTAGGTTGGGATTCCCGTCGCCGATGCGCTCGAGGCGATTCTCCATCTCTAGGAGGCGTCGGAGCACCTCGTCTGTGCGCTCAGGAGGGGGGTCGGCGCACGAGTGTGACTCCTCCCTTCGCTCATTTGAGGGGGTCGGCCATAGGTCGCGGACCTTGGCGCTCCATGGAGGGCCTCCATGATTTCATCTCTGAAGCTTCTGAACTCGGCCCTGGTGACCGCGCCATGGTCGGAAGGGTCGGGTCGGGGCGTAGGAATTCGGCCGATGCGGCTGAGTGCCGACGGCCTGTCCCCTTGCGCAGGCCTGGAATGGTTCGGGGCCGAGTTGGAAGCGGTCCCTCCCCTAGCCTGGCTAGCCCTTCTGTTCTGAATGACCCGACGAAGGTCGGGTTCGGCAACGCGTGAAACGCTTCGTTGGGGTCCGGGGTTCGCCCCCGGATTATTGGATGCTTGCCCTCCGTCGAGGGCCCCCTCGGGAGGAGGCCCGTCTGGTCGGGCGGAACGGGCCGATCTTCGGGCTCGGGGAGCCATGGGAGATCGGGTCGAGGGAGAGCGTCGGTGGCGAGGCTCGGACTGTCGTCCGTACCGGATAAAGGGTTCCCACAGACGGCGCCAACCTGATGCTGCTTGTTTTTTGTCGCAGTGTGGGTGCACCAGGTGTGAGTTCGGACTCAATTTGTAATGAGGGAAGAGTGCGGTACCGGACGGTGAGCGAGAGGCTCGCTTCGGCGCTTGAGGATCGGCTCGGATGGCCTCGCCTCGAGTACCTGCAGACGGTCCTGAAACACCGGGGTTTATCCCGGTGGCGGACCCTCCGACGATCTAGTCAGTCTCTGTGAGAGAGTAGCAATAACTAGGGGAATTTAGGTGGCAAAGATTGATTACCTGAAAAGGTGGGTGAGGGTCTGGTATTTATAGGGAATCCCAACCGGGTTTGGATCCGCTTGGGGGCCGGGTCTGAACCCGAAAGCCCATGGGCCTGACGTGGCAGGAGGCCCAGGGGGTTTAGGGTCGGACGTGGCAGTGCCCAGAGTGGTATAGGGCTGACGTGGCAAAGCCCTAGGTGGTATTTGGAGCTGACATGGCTGATCATGGGGCTCCTGTGCCTCTGGGAGAATCGGATGGCCTAGGTTGTGCCAGGTCATCCTCATTCCTTGCCAGGCTGGGCGGACGGCCCGTGGGGCTGTCGTGGATCGGAGGCCGAGGGCCATCGAGGCTCGTCGAATACGAGGAGACCAGTTCTGTGGGGGTGAACTTGCGGCTCGGTGCCGAGGCTGTAGTGGTCCGGGGCCGAGCCGGATTGTTTTTTCTTTTCGAGTGAGCCATCCTGGGCCTTGGCTGGGCCCCAGGCCATTTTTACCCTACCACAGTTATGTTATCCATGATTTATCCAGTGAATGGAACACTTCACGATAGTATTTTCTCTTATAGTAAAGAAATTAATGTTACATGTTTGCCAAGTTATTTTAGGTTGCTACTCAGCTTACCTGTCCTGTTATGGTTTGGAAGCCCAAATTGAGGCCACCAAATAATCTATCTCTTACTTGCGTACACCTTAAATCAAAACCAATAAAAAAACTCATCAAAAAAATCACCAAATTAAAATTTTTTAAACCCAAAAATAAAACAATCATACCTCTCTGAAATTAGATCCCATGCACACAAAAAATTTGAGTCAGCAAAAAACTGAGTAATCCCCTGCACACACAAAATTAAAAATTGGAATGAGAATTTGGTTAATGAGATGAAATTAGAGTCACCGCATCACATATAGAGGCTTTCAATTCAGTGAAGAGGAGTCGCCGATACGGAGTCGCTTGATATTCACGTTTGATTTGGTGGAGGGGAGTCACCTATACGAAAATCAGCAGCGGATCAGATATCGGCGGCGATATCTTGATTGAGGTTCGACATTGGATTTAGATTTGGATTTGCTTTGAGATTTTCAAATTGTCAAAATTTTTAATTTTCAAAGTTTCAAAACTTTTAAATTAAATTTTTTTTAAAAAAAATTTAAATTTTATTAAAAAATTTTTAAAAAATTATTTAAATTTTTTATTAAATTTTAAATATTTTTTTAAAAAATTTATTTTTTTATAATTTTTAAATTTTGGAAATATTTTTTTATAATTTTTTTAAGTTTTTGATTTTTTTGAATCATTTTTAAAGTTTTTATTTTTTTAAATTTTTTTAAAAAAAGTATTAAATTTTTTTTTAAAAAAAAGTATTAAATTTTTTTTTGAAATTTTTTTTTAATTTAAAATTTTTTTAAAAAAATTAATTTTGAAAATGTTAAAATTTTTAAATTTTTAAAAATTTTTAAAAATTTTTTTACAATTCTTAAATTTTTTGCAAATTTTTTAATTTTTTTTTTAATTTTTTTTATTTTATTAAATTTTAAGAAAAAAAATTAAATTTAAATTTTTTTTAAAAAGTTTTTTAGTTTTAAAATTTTTAAAATTTTTATTTTCTTAATTTTTTGAATAGGAGAGAGAGAAAAAATAAATAAATAATTTCTTGAATAAATTATTTCCAAGTTTATTTTCGAAGTTGGATATTTTTACCTTTCGGTGTGATCTGTGCGAAATTTTTAAAAACTTCGTTTAATAAAAAATTCAGGGTATTACATTATCATATAGGTTTTATAGAGCTTACTCTAATCCCATAACCACTATGAGCATGTCTAAATACAATGGTAACGCAAGTGCGCGTGTGAAGATATCTACAATACCAATAATCTAAACATTTGTTTGTCTGAGACTCAGTTTGCAATTGAAATATCTCTTATTATTATTTCAACCAAAATGAAATACATGAAGTTCTTAAAACTCTAAACCAAGCTAATTTCCACTTTATCTCCCCATTGCATCTTTATAAAAAAAATCAAAATGGATAAATAACAAAAAATACTTTAGCTGTCTTCCTTGAGTGGAGAGTTTGCACCATTCACTTGTAAACTTCATTCATCCTAATCCTATATATATCCAAACATACACTAAAATTTCTTACATGTTATATGATCCATGGTTTAACCAGTGAATGGAACACTTCACGATAGTATTTTCTCTTGTAGTAAAGAAATTAATGTTGCATATTTGCCAAGTTATTTTAGGTTGCTAGTCAGCTTACCTGTCCTGCTATGGTTTGGATGCCCAAATTGAGGCCACCAAATAATCCATCTCTCACTTGTGTACACCTTAAATCAAACCAATAAAAAACTCATCAAATAAATCACCAAATTAAAAAAAAATTTAACCCAAAAATAAAACAATCATACATCTCTGAAATTAGATCCCATGCACACACAAAATCCGAGTCAGCAAAAAACTGAGTAATCCCCTGCACACACAAAATTAAAAATTGGAATGAGAATTCAGTTAATGAGATGAAATTAAAGTCACCGCATCGCATATAGAGGCTCTCGATTCGGTGAAGGGGAGTCGCCGATACAGAGTCGCTTGATATTCGCGCTCGATTTAGTGGAGGAGAGTCACCAATACGGAATCAGCAGCAGATGAGATATCGGCGACGATCTCTTGATTGGGCTTCGACATTGGATTTTGATTTTGATTTGCTTTGAGATTTTCAAATTGTCAAAATTTAAAACTTTTAAATTTTCAAAATTTCAAAATTTTAAATTTTAAAATTTAAAATTTCAAAATTTAAAATTTAAAATTTGAAATTTCAATTTTAATTTATAAAATCTAAAATCTAAAATTTTAAATTTTTTTTACGTTTTTCAAAATTTATTAATTTTTTAAATATTTTTTTATAATTTTTTAATAAGTTTTTGATTTTTTTTGAATTATTTTTAAAGTTTCAATTTTTTTATAAAAAAAATTATTTTATTTTTGTTTAAAATAAAAATTTTAAAAATTTTAATTTTAAATTTTATTTAATTTTAAATGTTAAATTTTTTAAATTTTTTATTATTTTTTTACATCTTTTTAATTTTTAAATTTTATTAACTTTTAACAAAATTAAATTTTTTCAAATAATTTTTTATAATTTTTTTTGGAATTATTTTTAAAGTTTTTAAATTGTTATTCATTTTAGTTTTTCCGTTTTAAAGTTTTTTAGTTTTAAATTTTTTTTAATTTTTAATTTTTTTAATTTTTTGAATATGAGAGAGAGAGAGAGAGAGAGAGAGAGAGAGAATTAAATAAATAAAGGAGTTGTTTTGGGTGAGTGGATTTGAATTTGAGTTTTGGGGGGAAACTTTGTGGGGGGGGGGGGGAGATGTGTTTTGTGAGGTTAGATCTGGGCCTTTGATTTTTGGGGATTGAAGGAAAGCCACTTGATAGCTTTCTTTGTGTTTTATTATATAGATATTAGGTTTGCCCGTTGATACGTGCCTACGGTACATCTTCGAAATGGTGCACCTGGTTTGATTATATAAAATAGTTTTAGAGGTCCAGCAAATTAATTGAAGTAGGAAACATATTATATGAGGAACTAGCATATCTACATTTAAGCTCAATCATCGCCTGCTTGATCAATAGCTTAAACTTACCTGGAATGCATATAGTTTGTTAGAAACACTGCATAGAGTTTTTTTTAACTTCAGCATCACTTTTAGATGCTTGTAATAGTTATACAAGGACATGTCCATAATCCCTATGAGCATGTTTAAATACAATGGTAACTCAAGTGCAAGTGTGAAGGTATCTACAATACAAATAATCTAAACATTTGTTTGTCTGAGACTCAGTTTTGCAATTGAAATACCTCTTATTATTATTTCAACCCAAATGTAATACATGAAGTTCTCAAAACTCTAATCCAAGCTAATCATTTCATTTATCTCCACTTTGTCTCCCCACTGCACCTTTATAAAAAAAAATCAAAATGGATCAATAACAAATTTACTTTAGTTGTCTTTCTTGAGTGGAAAGTTTGCACTCTTCACTGGTAAACTCCAGTCAACACAATCCTATATATCCAAACATACACTAAAAGTTCTTATATGTTATGTTATCCATGGTTTCTAATAACCAGTGAAGGGAACACTTCACGATAGTATATTCTCTTGTAGTAACGAAATTAATGTAGCATATTTGCCAAGTTATTGTAGGGTGATGATCAACTTACATGTCCTGCTATGGTTTGGAAGCCCAAATTGAGGTCACCAAATAATCCATCTCTCACTTGAGTACACCTTAAATCAAAACCGATAAAAAAATCATCAAATAAATTACCATATTAAATTTTTTTAAACCAAAAAATAAAACAATCATACCTCTCTGAACTTAGATCTCATGCACACACAAAATTCAAGTCAGCAAAAAACTGAGTAATCCCCTGCACACAAAAAAATAAAAAATTAGAATGAAAATTCGGTTAATGAGATGAAATTAGACTTTCTGCATCGCATGTAGAGGCTCTCGATTCGGTGGAGGGGAGTCACCAATACCGAGTCACTTGATATTCGTGCCCGATTTCGTGGAGGGGAGTCGCCGATACAGAATTAGCAGCGAATCAAATATGGCGACAACCACTTGATTGGGGTTCGACACTGGATTTAGATTTGGACCTGCTTTGAAATTCTTGCTTGAGGGACGATGGAGGCTTCGCCAATGGAATGGAAGCAAAGGTTTAGGAAAATGGTTTTAGGGATTTGGAGTTAGCGGTTTAAAAACCATAGGGGGAGAGAGAGAAATTGGAGCTCTCTGGTTTGGCGAATAGAGGGAGCAAACTGATGTGAATAGGAGAGAGGACGACAGAGAAATAATTAAATAAATAAAGGAGTGTTTTTTTTAGGGGGGGGGATCTGAATTTGAGTTTTGGGGAAAAAATGTCTTTGGGGAGCTTATATCTGGACCATTGATTTACTTACTATTGAAGGAGAGCTACTTGATAGCTTTTCTTTGTGTTTTATTATATATATAGAGTAATGTTTCGTTCTGCACTAGGCCGCCGTGTGCACTCGGCCTTCCCGCCTTCGTATTGACGATCTGAATCGTTCACATTGATCTACACATCTAAATTTGTCTAAATATGTAAAATCAATTATTTTGAAATTTATTTGTCCATCCATCATGTGACTATAAAAAAATAATGATTTTCAGCCATACAATTTGTAACACTTCAATGGATGGGTAAATGAATTTCAAATGATATGATTTTACATATTTAGACTAATTTAGATGTGTAGATCAATATGAATGGATCAGATCATCGATACAAAGACGGGAAGGCCGTGTGCACACGAGGGCACCCGGAGGCCTAGTGCACAACGGAGCCTATATATATATATATATATAATATGTCAAATAGAACCATTTGAAATTCATTTGCTCATCCATTGAAGTGTTACAAAATGGTATGACTGAAAATCGTTGTTTTTTATAGTCAGACGATGGATAGGCAAATGAATTTCAAATGATTTGATTTTACATATTTGGACTAAGATAGATATGTAGATCATTGTGAATGGTTCGGATCGTTAATACAAAGGCAGGAAGGCTGAGTGCACACGACAGCCTAGTGCACAACGGAAGGGAGCTCTATCTCTCTCTCTATATATATGTAACCCCCGTTACTGTAAATAAATATTTTCTGAAGATTTTATGTATTTCAATTATTTATAAATTCATTTGTTTTAGATTTGTTTTGGACCTTAAAATTATTACGAACGATAGTATATTTTAACTTGATTTTCTATTCCTAATTGATCGGCTATTTATATTATTACTATTTGAATCATTTTAATAAATTTGTTAAACCCAATTCCTATTTTGTTATATAATCTACTGTTATTATTACTACTATTGTTTTTATTAATGTTGTTACCTTTATTATTTTTATTCTTATTATTTTCGTAAAGCCGAACATGCTCTATTTTATACGTATTTCATTATTTGATTTAATGTATATGTATATGTTTATTTTATAAACCCAACAATCCTATTATTTCTCATATTGGATTCTAACCCAATATCCAAACCCATTACCCATACCCAATATCTCAACTAAACCTTATAACCTACCTAACCCTAATCCTAATAACCCTAACCGCCAACACCAGTGCACCACCATCCCGCCAACGCCCAGTCGAGCTACCCTTGACTTAGACCCCGTCGTTGTTCCTCCATACTCCCTGTTTCCCGATCGACGACAACCCCAGACTGCCAGTCGATGCCCCCAGTGCAGCCAGTCGACCACCGCGACTAGTCACCGCGCCCCAACCTTCGTGAACCCATCACCACCCTGTGCCGCCTTCATCTTCGTCTTCCTCCCTTCGGCCACCACCACAGGACAACCTCATCGCCTTCCTCCTCCCGCTCATCCCAACCCCATTGCTGCTCCGCAACCACCCCGCCATCGTCACCCTCTCCCTCCTCTGTTTTGAAACAGAGCAACACCACCCAAGCGCTCTGTTTCCCCTTGCGCCTTATAACAACTGCCATCGCCTATTGTCAACCACCACCTCGGAGCCCCCTCTGGCATTAGGCAATGTCAGCAAGAGCTTCACTTCACTATTGATGACCATCTTGGATCATCCACTCTTGATCTTGATCTTTTGATCTCGGCCCTTGGTCATGTGGAGATTGCTTAATCTCGGTCGTCGATCTTGCTGTTTTTCTATTTTGGGTTGTGCGTGCGGGTGTTCGCTGTTCGGAGTTCTCGCCGGTTACTGTGGAGTTGCTTTTTCCGTTGTGTGCACGTTCCTGCACGTGTGCTTGTAGGTTTGTGGTTGTACGTGAGTGCAAATATCGTTGCGAATTTGTGTTCGTTGCTCCGGGATTCTCATTTCGTTATTCTTGGTATTCAAATTAACTGTCTATAAGGCAACTCACTTTCCTCTTGAATTGCTAATTGTATCAAATTCAAGAATTTTTATTGAAACTCCGCAAGTAGATCTTGATCGTTATCGTATCGTTGTGTTGATTATCTTTTGTTTGGTCTATTGAGGGTTTACATGAGCTAACCCCAATATTCTTGACTTCGTGCCACTTTTGATTCCAAAGATTGAATCTTTCATGCATTCATATAGTATCGTTAATAGGGTTATGCATATGGTTACGACATAATTAAATTATTATAGAAATAATTGCTAGGTTGTATATTTGATTGATGCTAAATTAGTGTATGTATGTGTTTCTGATTTTATTTATCATGTTATTGCACCCATCATGTTGATTATGAAGTTTACCGACTATCTGAAGTAGTACCCATCATGTTTAATTGATTTATTTTATGAAAAATATCCAAAAACCTGTATGTTGCTTGCTGACTGTATTTTTTCTGCTATCTTCGACCTAGTATTTGATCTCAAAATAAATAAATTTATGAATAAGATTTGTAGCCCTATGTTTCTAGTTTTGAGAACATCTTGAATCGCTGAATTCCGAGTTGTGTATAAAAAGTTACGATCGTTTTACTACAGCTGTGTTTTTATTTCCAGAATTTCATATTCTTGTATGTTTGATGTTTAATCTGTTAAAAGGCTAATCAAATGTTAAAATGTTGCTCTAGAAATTTTCAGATTGTTACTTAACATGTTTAGGAGTCTAATAAATATTTTTACTGAATTTATTATCTTGTTTTTGCCAATTCTAAAATTATAATAACTTGATGTCGAATTTCTGTATGAACTTATAATCTGTAAAGAACAATGTGTTTGACTTAGCTACTGTTGTCGGATTTTGAACTTTAAATATGCGTTGGAACCATGTGGATGTCTAGTTTTCAGAATTTCTAACAGTTTCAGTTTTCGATTTCTATAACAGCGGAAAATTATATTTCAGTACAGACCACTCTTGCTGTCCAGAATTTTATATTCCAGTTTTTAATAGATTAATTATTCCTATATCGTAGTATTGCATGGATTAAAGTATGTATGTTGCATTGCATGATCCTAATGAGTTATTATCATCATTCTAATTGTCATATTTCATGTTACCATTCTATTTTTCCCCTATTGATACCATTGTTCACCTCATGTCTCAAATTACATATTGTATTGTTGCATCGATAAAATAAATTAATAAGCCGGGGTTTAAGGGTTGACTTTAGTAATGGACAATATAGTGAATGTACTCGGAGGAGGGGCCCGTGTTTCCCTAAATATTGTATCGTCTTGTCATATCAGTTGACTGTGGCTTACGACGGTAACCCAATCTATCGTGTATTGTATCGTTGCCGAATTATCATATCGTGCATTGAATATTGAATTGTGACTATTGAATATTGATTATCGTTGCCGAGTACATGATCTATAAAATCCACCACTGATTCTAAACATAACTTGTTTGTTTGTAGTAACATTTGGTAAATAATGAGACGCATGAAGTGCTACATTATTTAGGATTAAAATGATTAATAGACTTAAGAATTGACACAACATCGATATCGCATATTGTTCATCATTGTTCCTATTGATATCGATTATTGGCTAAGTGTTATTGATATTGATCATTGAATATTGTTATCGATTATTGAATCATTGTCTACAACTATTGCACCGTTTATCATAAAATTGATTATTGTTATTGTCTCATATTATTGATTCCTATCGATCCATTGAATTCATTGTTATATCGTTATTCCATTGTTTTTTGCTTTCTCTACTTGCTGTCCATGACTTGCTCTAAGGAAGAAAAAAAAATTCTCCTCTTTTTAAATGAAGTGTTTACAATTGTTGATGGAGAATTGCCTGATGGATTGGGAGAACAACATTGATGAAGGAATTGATAGCATCGCTACTTAATAAATTATTGCTATGTTATGGAGACTTAATTATTGAACTATTGTTATTTCATTGTATTGTGACTATTTGACCCGAATATTGCTATTAATTGTTTCTAGATGTTGGATTATTATTGTGTTTGGATATTTCATATTGCTTCATTCCAAGTATTATTGTTCATGAGATTACTATTATTGCCTGCGCAATTGTTCTGTATTTATGATATTGTTGAGTTTATCGGATAAACAGCTTATGGGTGACGTTATTCATTCGCTGGGCCAATGTCATGTGCTCGTATTCCTATTTTTGGGAAGCGGGGCGTGACAATATATATACACACATTTTTTTATGCCACTTTTTGAAACTATTTGCCGAAATAAGATAGTTGCCAAAGTATTTGTGCTTGTGGACTCAACAACTAAACTCGTTGTTCCCAACGGCGAGTTTAGTTGTTTCATGCTTGCCGTTGGAGCATTGCGAGTGTAGATTTTTTTTTTAGGAGAATGACGAGTTTAGTTCAAATTTTTCAATGAAGACTCGTCGTTCCCAACGGCGATGACATTTATGCTAGACTCGTTGTTGGGAACGGCAAGTTTAGTTCAAAATTTTCAATGAAGACTCGTCGTTCCCAATGACGAGGACATTTATATTAGACTCGATGTTGGGAACAACGAGTTTAGTTCACAAAAAAAATCTATAGAGTTTTTTTTGAAAATTCATTAAGTCCAACAGAGTGTTTCACTCTCTGTGAAATTTCCTACATCCTCGCCATTCCCAACAGCGTGTCTAGTATAAATATCCTCACCGTTGGGAATGGCAAGTCTTCTTTAAAAATTTTCAACTAAACTCGTTGTTCCCAACAGCGAGTCTAGTATAAATGTCCTCCCATTGGAAACAACGAGTCTTCATTGAAAATTTTGAACTGAACTTGTCGTTGGGAACGACGAGTCTTTTAAAAAAATAGCACTAAACTCGTCATGTCCCAACGGTGAGCATGAAACAACTAAACTCGCCGTTGGGAATGACGAGTTTAGTTGTTGAGTGTATGAGCGCAAATACTTTGGCAACTGTCATCTTTCTGCAAATAATTTCGAAAAGTGGTACAATTAAAAAAAAATCTAGTATCTACTCTACTATCTATCTATCTACTATTTTAATAGGAGAGTTTGTCACAAACAAACAAGTTTTTAATATTTTTTTGTCACACAACAAACACCTCTTTGTCACCAAACAAGCCCGTGCATCGCACGTGCAGCTCCAAATCTATTTATCAGCACATGCATCACACATACAAATCAAAGCTTTTTCTTCTTTGTTTTTTTTAAAAATACGTGTGTCGCCTGTTCAACTACAATTATATATTTTTTGGTCACAAAACAAACACGTGGGTAGCACGTGCAATAAAACTCTACTTATTAACACGTTCATTTCACGTGCAAATCAAAGTTTTTCCTTCATTTTTTTTTACAATTACGTGTATCGTCCGTTCAACTCAAACTTTTTCAAGCAAACATCACTTTGTCACCTAACAAACTCGTGCATCGCACGTGTAACTCCAAATCTATTTCTTAACACGTACACTGCACATGCAAATCAAAGGTTTTTCTTTTTATTTTTAAAAATTACGTGTACCACCCGGTCAACTCCAATTTTTTTAAAAGTTAAGGCATTCATCGCACTCATCGCACGTGCTAATTACTACAAACTTCACGAGCATGTCGTCGACGTATACTTCCATGTTGCGGCCTATCTGGCTTTGGAAGATTTTATTGACGAGGTGCTGGTAGGTGGCTCCAGCATTCTTCAATCCGAACGACATAACTCTATAACAGTAGAGGCCCTGGTCGGTAATGAAGGAAGTCTTCGGAATGTCCGGGGGGAACATTCGGATCTGGCTGTAGCCGGAGAAGGCGTCCATGAAGCTGAGGAGCTCATGGCCCGAGGTGGCATCAATGAGGGTGTCGATATTTGGGAGAGGGAATGGATCCTTTGGACACGCCTTATTCAAGTCTGTGAAGTCGATGCATATCCTCTAGGAACCATTGGACTTCTTAACCATGACGACATTGGAGAGCCACTCGGGGTAGTTCACCTCCTGTATGAACCGAGCTTTTAGGAGCTTGTCCACCTCCTTCTTGATGGCTTGTTGTCGCTCGGGAGCAAATTAACGCCTCTTCTGCTGAATCGGTCTGCACCCCGGTTCGACGCTGTGGCGGTGACTAGAAGCTCCTCGGAAATCCCGGGCATATCCACGGCGGACCAAGCAAATAGGTCGCGGTTTTTCCGGATGCACTACACCAAGTCGGAACATAGGGCAGTCGGCAGGGACTTGCTGATGAGGAACTTTCGACTCGGGTCCTCGTCTGTGAAGAGCACTTCTTCCAATTCATCCACCGGCTCGGACGTGGGTCGGACGTTCGGCTCGGGGATCTCTAAAGTCTCGAGGGAGAGCACCGGACCCCCAGTGGAAGTCATGTAGCACTTCCGAGCCGTCTCTTGGCTGCCCCTGACTTCTCACACTCCCGCCCGGGTGGGGAACTTCATCTTGAGGTGGTACGCCGAAGGAACGACTTCTAGGGCAGCTAGGCCAGGTTGGCCCAAGATGACATTGTATGCAGCCGGGACATCGACGACCATAAAGTCCATCGGCTCTGTCCGGGTGGTAGTGGTCTTCCCAGTAGTTATGTCCAGAGTGATAACCCCTTCGACAGTTACTGGTACCCCCATGAACCCGTGGAGCGTGTAGCCGGCCAGTTTGAGGCGATCCCGAGATAGTTGCAGCCCTCGGAAGGCCGAGAGGAAGAGGATGTTCACGGAGCTCCCGTTGTCTACTAGGATCCTCTGCACTTTGAAGTTCGCCATGCGGAGGTCGATAACAAGTGCGTCGCAGTGGGGAGTTCGGACCCCCTTGAGGTCTTCATCAGAGAAAGTTACTGGGACGCCGAGGCCTTTGGGGGGAGGGGCGCCGTGAACTGAGTTGACCTCTCGGACGAAGGCCTTCCGAGAGGAGTTGGAAGAGCCCCCCATTGGACCCCCGTGGATAAGGTGCAGAACACGTTCCTCCTCGAACTCAGGGGTTTCATCTCATCGCTCGGAGCGCTTGTTAGCCCCCTGAGGCGGAGGAGTGGTGCGGTCTCCCCGATCATTTGTCTTCACAAACTTAGCCAACTGCCCCCTCTGGATGAGGGCCTCTATTTCGTTCTTCAGCGCCCGGCAGTCGTTGGTTTCGTGGCCATGATCCCGGTGGTAACGGCACCACTTCTCCTTGTTCCTCCTCTTGCCGGGGTGTTCATCCTCGGAGCAGGAGGTATAACTCCCTCCTTCTCGACTTCCATCAGGATGGTGGAGACGTTGGTAGTGAGGGGAGTAAATTTCTCAAACTTGGGAGGAGGACGGCGCTGACCGCTATTATCCTTCTGTAGCTTCTTGGCCCCTTCCTCTTCCGTTGTCTTTCTCTTCGACCCAGAAGCGGATCCTCCGAAGCCCGGGAAGCACTCGGCTTCCTCCTCCTGAATATATTTCTCGCATCTAAGGAGAAGGTCGGCGAAGTTGTGCGGGGGCTTTTTGGCGAGGGATGACCGAAGGTTAGAGTTGAGGACGTTGGATTGGAATGCGACGGTCGCCACAGACTGGTCGAGGGAGGCGATGGACCTGACCTCCGCAGTGAATCTCCTCACATAGTCGCTCAACTTCTCTCCCCTCTCCTGTCGGAGGTGGAGTAGAGAGAGGCTGGTCTTCTCCGTTCGTCTGCTGCTCACAAAGTGGGTTATGAAGAGCGTTTCGAACTGCTCAAAAGAGAAGATGGAAGAGGGGGCGAGCCGGGAGTACCATTCCCGCGCCGAACCCTTGAGAGTGGCGGGGAAGGTTTTGCAAAGCATGGCGTCGGAAGCTTGGTAAATTAGCATCAAGGTCTTGAAGCTCTCGACATGATCAACAGGGTCCGACTCCCCTGAGTACGTTTCAAACTGTGGAGGCATGAAACCCCTCGGGATGGGAGCCTCCATGATAGTCCGAGAGAAGGGGGTCTGCTGGGGCGGACGGTCCTTCCTCTCGACTCATCCTCCTTGTCCATTCGACCGATGTGCCTCTCCATCTCGTGGAGACGATGGTAGAGGGCATCGTCCCTCCGGTGGTATTCAAACGATCCCCTGGACTCGTCTTCATAGGAAGGGGAGCGGGGACTACGACGTCGATAGTCCTGGGATCGGCGAGGACTATGAGGGTGTTGCTGGTGACTAGGAGCCGGGAGAGGACTTATGGATCGGTGGCGAGGACTTGGGACCCGTAGGGGTGTTGGAACCCTTTGGGCATTATTGTTGTTGTGGCGAAGGTTGAGAGCCTGCAACACCGTTGCCTGGAATTGTTGGAACTCGGCACGAGTGATGGGTGCCTCATCGTTCCTCGGATGATGTAGACCAGCAGGGGAATGTGGCCTCCTCCTACGACGCTCAGGAAATTCCCCCCGTCCTCTTCGGTCCGGAGACCTCCTACCATCTCGGCGATGAGGAGATCGCTCACCTTGATGTTGGCGGGAGACTCCCTCTCGGGCCCGCTTCTCATCTAGGCGGTTGCGCAGGTCCTCATCCTTCTGCCGATTTAGAATGGTGTTGCGGAGGTCGGAAGCTCGGGGATTATGGGAGGCCATAGAATCCGAGGAGGCATTGTGTACTGACACATGGTCTGGGTGAAGAGGTTGCTTCTGCCTCATCTGGTTCTGATCAGTGGGACCATTAGGGGGTTGTTGATTCAGAAGAGGGGGCTGGCCCTGTTGGAAATGGTCTTGGACCGGGGGAGGAAGTTGTTCGGGCTGTGGAGCAGGATGCACGGGGACTTCTTCTTGTTGATCGGTGGGGTTGGGTCCACGGTTGGACCCCCTAGACCTGACCTTTCTGGGAGGCATGTCTGGAGAAGAGCTAGTCGACGGGAAGAGGAGAGGCTGCTATTCATATGGTTTCCCACAGACGGTGCCAATCTGTTACCGCTGAATCTGGTGTGGGGGTAAACATATGAGATTTGTGAGTTCGTGGAAAAACTTGAATAGCGGATCCAAGCCTGTTCGTCAGAATTGGGCTACTGACTCCCGCCGCTCACCTGCAAGGAAGTGCGATACACCGGGGTTGATCCCGGTGATGCACCCTCCGACGCTCTTGTCAGTAACCAGTGATGATTAAGAAAGAGCTTAAGTTGGCAAAAGAGTGATTACCTGGTCACAGTGGTAGGTAGGAGGTATTTATAGTCACCATGGGAGTCTGATTAGAGACCTGATTTCCTGTGAAACCGTTAGGAGTAAAATCCTCATAATTAGTTTAGGAAACTGATCCCTGATTCCCGGTGAGAGGATAACTGCAAATCAGGCCCGTTGATTTAGTCAAATCAGTGACCCTGATTTCCTCTTGCTGGTATGGGTTTGTCTCGGGTCGGGACCCGTACCCAGCTGGAGTGGATCCGTTTCGCGGGTTATTGGACCTGTGAAGGGGAGATCCAGTGCCCGCTTCGGGTCCATCTATATGCGAAATTACCGTTTTACTCCTGAGCTTCAAGATTCGTTCCCAATCTGGACGGTTCAATAAGTATCCTAGATGTTCTATGAGTTACGAGCTCATGTCCAGACAGCCTGGAGGGTAATCCCATATCATGTCACGACGCATCGTGAAGACAGCCTGTGGACGATTCAGCCTCCTTCATGGGACATGACACCACCCGCAGTCACCAAACACCCCACAAGCGTCGCCTGCGGTACGGACTCCTGGAGATATATCCACGTCATGTCATGATGCATCGTGAAGATAGCCTTTGAAAACTCTCACACCGTAGCTCCGAGGCCCTCATACTCGTATTTTTTCTCTTCACCTCTTGTCAATGTATCTAATCCTTAGTTATTTGAATCATGAACAAAAAATCAATTCTCTAGAGTTAGTCTTTCCACTATACCGGTCTTAACCATTGATATAACATGACCCAATCTTAGTCTTTTTATCTCAAATTTTATTTCAACATATCTCTTTTCAATGCTGGTATGAGGCTTAACTACACTCTAGTTCTCAATTTCAATTCACAATCACAAAATCGAGTTTTCACAGTCATAAAGTCTTTTTCATGATTAACATTAATTTTCCTTTCATGTTCATAGCATTTGTATATTCATGCTCATAATATCTTTCATAATTCATCATAACAATCAATTTCACTTTCATGTACAAACTCATGCATAACCAAAAGAATTCATTTTTCTAACTTGTCACATTCATAGCTCATTCAACCTCCATGAAATTACCGTACTGTCATTTTATCAAAAATTTACACTTTCATTGCCAAAACTCATTTCAAAACTCTTTTAAACAAGGCATGTATTTTTCTTTATTCAAGGACAATTTGAACTAATAAAATAATAAGTTCTTGCTTGCCAGAAATAGTCTCAAATCCTTATTCATACTGGGCCACAGGTTATAGAAAGTTCTTTCACGAAAATCCAGATATTAGTTGAAACTTCAGGGCAGTCGACTGTTAAAACATGGACAGTCGGCTGTTTTGTGAGGATTTACAACTCGAAAATCAATGGTCAGGGTAGTCGACTGTCACAGTGTAGTCAGTCGACTGATCCGCAAGAGTTTGAACTCGAAAACAAATAATCAGGACGGTCGATTGTTTCAATATAACTGGTCGATTGTTTCACAAAGATCTGAACTCGAAAACAAATACTCAGAGCAGTCGACTGTTTCAATCTAATCGGTCGACTGTGCTACTAGGTTTTTCAAATTCCCAAAAATGTTTTTAGTTCTTTTTCTTCTCTTTTTGAGTCAAAATTTCCAGAATTTAAATTATACAAAAATACAGTAAACCAGTATTTTTATAGTCATTATTTGCTTTATAAAAACATATATTGAGTCATATTTTGTGTTTTATGTCTATAATTTTGACATTGAGAATACTTTCCATTTCTACATAATTTATAAATCTAGCTTCCCAAAATTCACTTTATGTCTCTATTTAATACTTTATCAACCCATTACCATGATTAAAGCACTAGATCTTGTTCTCTATAATTGAATTGTTCTAATTCAAACAATTAATTCTGCAAGATGCATTTAGTCAATTTGTGTCTCATAAGTACAAATTCATCTCACATAGCATAATTTATAGACATAAAGCATGATGATAAGATTGATTCTAGCACTTCAATTTCACATCTTTATTCTTTAGCAATCATCTTAACAATCATTCTTTAAACTACTATTTTATCTCTAATCAACCAAACATGAGACTACAATTTAACAATTTCTTCTCAACTATGTTAGCAAACATCCCTAGCATGGCATCTACATTTAGAAGTATTGAGAAACACCCATCTATTGTTGAAGAAACGAATGAAAACTCCTAGAATGCAAGAAAGTAGCATTCTCCTCCTAGAATGGATTGCAAATTGTCTCCTCCTCCTTGTGCTTGCTAGGAACCCGAGCTCTTCTCCTTGCTTCCTTGATGATGGACCGGCCTCTACTAGGATGGAACACACAAAAATGCTCTCTAATCATTTGCTCACAAATCTCCTCAATCTTTTGCTCCCTTGTCTTTTTCTCTCTTAGTATTTTCTCTTAACAAATTGTTTAGTGGCTTCATGAGAAGAATAGCTAAGGGGTATTAATACAATTTTAGGTTGAGAATGGAAGGCTAAGATTCAATCAAGGAGTTATGGATTAAGGACCAAGATGAATTGGGAAGTTGTAGTAACTTCCATGATCACATACCCACTCCCCTCAACTACACCCACTCTCCCTTTCTTCTTGCTCAAAACCGGCCACTCTCTAGGGTGTGCATTGCACACTCTAGTGTGTGCACATGCTCCCTAGTACCCCCTACTACAAAGTTGTACAAATTTAATTAATCAATTTTTCACTAATTGTGTCTACATGACAAGTTGTGACAATTAAAAGATTAATTAAGTTTGTGGGCCTAAAAAATAGTGGGCTTTAGGCTCATGGGCTATTTAATAAAACACTTTAATTTATTAGGATGGGCTAAATTTAAGAAACAAGTTTAGGCTTTATAAAATAGACTTTTTAGAAAAAAAATAATGAGAAAGGAAGAAATAATTGTCCATGTTATAAAAGATAATTTTTATAAGAAAATATGCATACAAAATTTGTACGTGCACAACACGTAAAATTAACATTTCTCATTAAATAAAAATTCGGGATATTACAGGTTCGGGTCAGTTTTGGGGACTTCAGGTTGGGTCAGGTTGATTTTGCCAGATATCCCAAAATTTTTTTTTACTTTGATAATTATTTTTTTACTCATTTTTATCTATTTACGGTTAACAATTTGTCACGCTCCGCTTCCCAATATACAGAATATGAGCACGTGACATTGGCCGAGCGAATGACTTGCATCATCCATAAGCTGTTATCGATTCAACTCAACAATATAAACACGAAAGTAATACAACCACGCTTGCATGAAAGGAGTAATCACATGAATAACAATACTTGGAATTTAAGCATAAAATAACCAAACATAATAACAATCCAATATCTGGCATCAACAATAACAATATTCGGGTCAAAAGCCCACATTACAAGAAATAACAATGTTCGATTATTTGAGTCCTCAAAACAAAACAATAATTATTTAGGCGGCGATGCAAATCAATTCTTTCACCATTGCTGTTATTCTAATCCATCAGGTAATTCTCCTTGATTACCTATAAGTTGTTCATCTAAAAGAGAGAATAATATGTCCTTAGAGCAAGTCGTGGACAACAAGTAGAGAAAGCAATGAAACAATGGCATTTACGATATAACAATGAATTCAATAAACGATGAAATCAATAGCAATGAACAATGGCAAAATGATAACGATGCAATGTGTAATGACAATGATCAATAACAATAACAATAAGCGACGTCAATAGTGATAGCAATAACGATAACACTGTTCAATAGCGATGACAATATGCAATGGCGATGTGATGAAAATCTTAAGTCTATTATTCATTTTAATCATAACTAATACACGTACTACTGCATCCCATAACTAGAGGTTCAATGTATACAATCAATTTCGTTTAGACTAAGGTGGTAGATTCTATAGGTCATGCACTCTGCACGATATAACATTAAAATGATAACACTTGCTATTGCAGCAATTTTTTGCACAATAACGATAACACTGGCCATTGATGCAATTTCTTACACAATGACGATAACACTGGCCATTGACGCAATTTCTTGCATAATGACGATAACAATATTTTGGGAACGAGGCCAACACTTCCGAGTATAGTCACTATATTATCAACTACTCTAGTCAACCCTTAACCCCTGCTTGATTAACATTCTTTATTCAATCAACATGAGATACTGGTTGGTAATATCACGATACTAATAGGAAACAATAGGGACAGTAATATCAATGGGAAAATGATAAGGCGATTAATAAGGGACACTAGAATGATGACAACACAACCCTAAGATCATGTAATGTACTCCATATAATGAAATGCACCAAATACAACATTATAGATTCAATTATATATTATCAAACATAGAACTCAATTCTGGACATCAGTAGGTTGTTGTACTAAAACTGAATTTCTAGCTTTTGTAGAATAGCAAATGTAGATCCATCAGAAGTTCTAGAAACTGGACTCCTGCCTGGTTCCAACGCATATTAAAAGTCCAAAATCCAACAACAGTAGCTAGGTAAATTATAGTGTTCTTTACAGTTACAGGTTCTAGCTGGTTATCAATGCTAACTAGTTTCAGCTATAAAATCAGTAAATATTCATTTAAAAATCAGAAAAAATAATTTTCATTACCCTAAGCATGTTAACTATCAATCTGAAAATTATCATGGTAATATTTGATCATTAGTTTATCTATTTAATCAGGTTAACATGGTATATGCATAAATCTGAAATAAAACGCAACAGTAGTAGAATGGTCATAACTCATGCAATATAAGTCGGAATTAAATAATTCTTGATGTTCTGGAAACTAGCACATGAGGCTACATTTCATATTCAGAAAGTTATTGATTTTGATGACAGTATCTAGGTTGAAACAGTATGACAATGTTCAGGTTGGCAATAAATTTCAGGGTTTCAACATATTTTTCATGAATAAAATAATTAAGATGTTATGGATGATGATTTAGGGGTTGACAACATAAATCACAACAAGTTACATCTATGTGAACATGGTATTAAGATGTATAATGTCCATAATCTTACTAATCACAATCAACCAATATACCAACATCAATCATATAACAACCAACACTAGCATACAATCTACAATAGTTGTGTAATGTCATGACATGAATTACAATAACAATCCCTATTCATATATTCAATAATTAATTATATGAATGCATGTAAGATCTCCATAAATCGGAGGCAAACAGACGGCACGAAGTCAAGACTACTACCTGGATTCGCTCGTGTAAATCCGTAATATCCCAACGATAGATAACAAGAGACGATATACGATAATCAATATAGATCTACTTGCGGAATTCAATAAGCAATCTCGAATACGATACAATACAAGTCGAGGGTGAGATGACTTGCCTTTAGAACTACGTTAGATCCGATATAAGGAATAACGAGATTAGGATCCCGGGGTGGCAACGACGATGATTGCGAACCAAGCGAACCTTGATGAGATGATCACGATCGGGTACGGATCTCGATGTGGATCAAGATCAAGATGGAAATCAACGGTCAATGATGAACTTGATGATGATGATCAAGATCTGATCGGATGGATCGGCACAGATCTGATGGGTATCACGATCGGATGATCAGACGGCTGTGATCGAAGATCGAGATCAAGACACGATCACAATGATCAAGGGAGATCCGACGGTCGAGATCAAGTATCTTGATGATGATGACGATGATGATGATGCGGTCAATGGTCGAGATCAAAGGATCAAGATGATGATTATGATCGGGATGATCAATAGGAGAATCGGACGGCTGAGCTTGATCAAGGGCACTGTTGGCTTGAACCAAGAGCATAGGAGCTTGGTCGATGTACTGTGGTGGTCGACGAGGAGGATAGCGGGATTGCGGCGGGGGCAAGCGGGGGTCGACTGGCCGAGCTCGGGCAATGGTGGCGCGAGAGGCAATGAGGAAGACGATGTCACTCTCCGCTTCCCCAAAATACGGAATACGAGCACATGATATTGGCCCAACGAATGATTAACGTCACCCATAAGCTGTTTAATCGATCAACTCAACAATATAAACAATACAGAACAATTGCGCAGGCAATAATAATAATCTCATGAACAATAATACTTGGAATGAAGCAATAAAAATATCCAAATACAATAATAATCTAATGTCTGGAAACAAATAACAATATTCAGGACATAAGTCCAATATAATAATAAATCCAATCCAAATAATAATAAGTCTCAATACATTAAGTTTATTAAAGCAATAAGCGATTAGAGTGCAGTAGTCTTCAGACTGTTTGTTCTCCGACTCCAGCAGGAAACTGTTCTCCAAAATCTACAATTTAATAAATTGTAGGAAGAGGAAAAGAAAACAAAACGCTCGTCAATGCAAGTTACGGGCCGCTTATAGTGCAGGCACAAATACACGAGAAGGATAAATATATAGCATGGAATATGCATAATAACAAAATATAACAACTAGCATGGCAAAATAAACAAGTGTAAGTGGCAAGTATCAAGTGTCAAGTGAACAAGTATCTTGTAATATCGATATCAATAGAAACAATGATGAACAATATGCAATGTCGATGTGTAATCCTTATGTCTATTATTCATTTTAATCCTAACTAATGCATGTAGTATTGTGTCTCATGTGTTCCGTACCACAAGTTTAATGCATACAATCAATTTCATTTTAGACTAAAATGGAAGATTCTATAGATCATGTACTCTTCAACGATATTCAATAATAACCGATAACCAAATCAATCGAGATACTGTAATCAGTAATCTATAATTAATCGATAATCGATATGACCAATAGACCAATAGACTAATAGACCAATAATAGGGAAACACGGGCCCCTCCTCCGAGTACAGTCATTATATCATCAACTACTCCAGTCAATCTCTTAAACTCCGGCTTATTAATTATTTCATTAATGCAACAATACAATATGCAATCTAAAGACATGAGATGAACGATAATAACAATAGGGAAACAATAGGATGATAACATGGAATATGGTGTACTAGATGTCCAAGCAACATGGTATAGGGTATTTTACAAGTATTCGACAATTATAATACGAATAACACATCAAACACAGATATCTCAAGATAGCATGAATATATACATCAAAAGTGGTCAATCTTAGGTTAATTCATGTCATATATGTCGTGAGGCAACTATGATCAATCATCACTATAGAGACAATATCAATAAAGGGTTTCACACATAAATTGTCTCTAGAACCCAACTACACTACAAGTGGTATTTTGTACTTGTATGCAAAGGAATTTAATACAAGTTACTTGACTTATAAATGGTGAGAACGAATACCAAGAATAACGGGATGAGAATCCGGAAGCAGCGAACCCACGAACACACAATAACACGTGCAATATACGTGTCAACAAAGAGACAAAACAGCAACATACAATCCAAAGAACAGCAGCAACAAAGAGACAACCACATCAGCAGAGAGAGAGAGAGAGCAGCAACGGTCAGGGGGTCGTCGGCATCGCTGGCTGACGTCGACGGCGACGGGGCGGCACGAACTACGCTGGAAGAGATCGGCGATCGAGCGGCGCGGCGCAGTCGAGATCGAAACAGAGAGGGACAGAGGGGGTTTTTGGACGGGAAAAAGTCGGAAAAGTGAGAGAGAACGGAAGGAGAGAGAGAGGCGGAGAGAGAGGCGGAGAGAGAGTAGGCGGCTAGGCTAGGGCTTCGATTTGTGTGACAAATTAGGGTTTGCATTAGAGTTGTATTTATAGGGTACTGGGTTAGAGGTTTAGGGTCCAATAAAAGTGGGTTTGGGTCAAGAACAAATGAAATTGGGTTGTAGGGTTCAATAAGAGGTAGATCCAAATTAATAGGAGTCAAATAAAAAATACCCACAATAAAAAATAAAAAAATAGGATTAATAAGAAAATAATTCATCAAGAAGATCAAAGAGTTTAATGAACAAGAATTTAAATCCAAATAAATAAATAAATAATACAAATGAATTGAATATAAACTGGGCTTGAAATTAAGTTGGAATTCGCTAAGAAAACTAGGTTAGTACAACAAAATAATTCAACAGATGAATTTTAATTAAATAATCAAGAAATGACAATTAATTATTATAATAATAAAATCATACAATAAAATAACATCCAGGTTTAACAATTTACTAAAATGAGCCAATATATATATATATATATATACATATATATATATATATATATATAAATAATTTGGACTCAAATACAAATAGTTGATCAATAAGATCTAGAAAATAAGTTCAAAACACATCATTATTTGAAATGAATAAGTTTTCGATTAGAAAAACACTTTAATATGAAATCCAAAATGATTTTAAAAAATAATGAATTTAGAAAATCGAAATACAGAAAATATTCAGAAAATACGTATTTATGGGAATGGGAGATACAGACGAGGAGTCGGGGATGGTCACGACTGGGGAAGACGACGGGTGGCGATGGAGTTGTGGTGAGATGGATGCTTCGGTGGGTTCTTAGGGTGGCAGTTGTTGAGCGGGGAGAAAACTCGACAGCTGATGGCAAGGAGCAGTGGTCACCGGGGCTCGGGTCGGCTGTGTCGATGGGAAAGGGGAGTAGCAGAGGGACGTCGGGGTCTGGGCGTCGCTGGGAGGTGGTCGAGGAGGTTGCGGCAGTCGAGTAGTGGAGACGGAGAAGACGAGATCGACGTGGGGCGATGGTGCTGAGGGACGGCAACGGGGCTCAGGATCGACGAGAAGCAGTCGACGAGCGAGCGTTGATGGCAGATGGCGAGGCGAGGAGCGACAGAGGCGAGCGGTAGGCTCGAGTGGAGAGGAAGGCGACAAGGGTGACGACGGCTGAGTCGACGAGAGGGCGACATTGGCATTGGGGGAAGCTCTGCTTCGGTTGGGGAAAACAGAGAGGAGATAGAGAGGAAGGGGGAGAGAGAGATTCGGGAGGGGTTTTGAATAAAATATATTATAATATTATGATAAAGGGGGAGTTAGTAGGATGTGGGGGTTACGAGATCAATTAATGAGATGATGGGGGGATCAATAGGCTGATTTATTAGGGTCAAAGAGATAGTGGGGTAGTTATTAGGCAGTGAATATGTGAGAATGTGGGGGTTTGGCTGTTGATGATTATTTGGGTTAATGGGTTTAGGATAGAATAGAATTTGGGTTTAGGATCCAATAGATATGGGTTTGGGTTTGAGTTAAAATTTAATAGAAGATGGGCTTGGATTGAGTTTCAAATTAAATAATTAAATAATACAATATAGGTCAAAATCGATGGGCTTTAACAATAATAATAATAGTAATGACATTGGGCCTTACAAAAATAATAATAATAAGAATCATGAGAATAAAAATACTAATAATAATAATGGTAACAACATCAATAATAAGAATAACAATAATAATAATACTAATCACAATAAAAAAAATTATTAATAAAAATAATAACAATGAAAATACTAAAAATAATAATAATGATAGTAGTAATAATAATACTACCGATAATAATAATAATAATAGTAATAACAATAATACTCACAATAATAATAATAATAATAATAATAATAATAATAATAATAATAATAATAATAATAATATGCATCAAAATAGAATTTGAGATTAACAAGTTCATTAAAATCAAAATATGAATAATATAAAATATAAATAGTTGATCAATTAAAAATAGAAATATATCGTTAATCAAAGTGAATATAATTGTCGATTATAAAACACTTAGTAAAAGATCCAAAACGAATTTAGCGCAAAATAGATGTATAACTAATCAAAATACAGAAAATATTCTGAAAATACTTATTTACGGGAACGGGGGTTACACAATTAACGATTAACTAAAAGAAAGTAACACACATTTTGAAAATCAAGAATATCTAACTTTGTAACAAGTTAGATCACAATTAAAATTAGTAGCTAATGAATATATCATAGAAATTGCAATGTTATATTAGAATGATTATAAATTATAACTAATGTACATATGAATTAATTGGAAATATTCCACAGGGAGTGATGCGGGTTCGGTTTGGGTTTGAATTGGTGGGTTTCCTCCAAAACTCAAGCTAGACCTGAATTTGCAGTTGGCATTTTCAAGCTAATCGAGTTTGGGCAGGTTTCCAATGCAAAAAAATCCACCCGTTCCGGTTGGGTCAGTTTTGGATTTGGGCCAGACCCGACCCGGTGCACACCCTTGTTTGAGGTAATGGTGAAGACACTTTGGAAATCAGACATGATTGTATGAAGATACTATACATGGTTGGTAATTGACGAATGTGTTACATGTGAACAAATATGAAAAAGATTGTATTGGTTAACCATTGATTGAGTCACATTCATATTCAAGCATGTCCAATAATAGTTTGGTGCATCTAGACTAATCTTTTTTCTCTTATATAAATAGAAGATTCCTCATAGCTAGAGTATACACGATTCCAAACAAATCAATACTAATTACAATCTCTTGCCACTACCTCCATCTTTCCCCCGATATTGTTATACATTATGAAGAGATAAGTTATGACTTTGGTTAGCACTGTCACATTTACCCGCTACCCAGACTCGATATTGGACCGGAACCGACCCGATCTATACTGGTCCGGGTTCGAGTCCTAAAATAAGACCCGATGCACTTTCGGGTCCGGGTCTGCTCAAAATAGAACCGACTCGGACCCGGACCCGTTAAAAAATACATCTAAAAAATATGAACTTTGAATGATAGTGTTATATGGATATACATATAAATAGTAATTGTTGAATATAGATGTGTAAATATAATATTTATTCATCTACTTGAGTGGAAAAATTGTTGGAACCGTAAGATATCGGGTGCAAAATACTTATGTGCAAATGGTCTTAAAGTTTTAACTTGGACTAGGACCTGGACCCAGACTCGGTTCTTGCAAGTCCAGGTTCGGGTCCGGGTCTAATTTTTGGACCCGTGAGGTAACGGGTCCGGGTCCGGTAGTGGAGGACCCGACCCGATAGGACCCGATACCAGCTCTAACTTTGGTCATTCCTATTTTGTGTCTAGATAGCAATTTACTTGACTATGATGTTGTTGGATTTATGTTTTGCGTACTACTTCGATGAAAAGAGAAGACGGTGAAGCGAATGAAGTTAAAGCGTCAATGAAATAAAGAAGTAGCAAGTAGCATCAACATCAACAGTGAAGAAGAATTGACATTTGATTGCGACATTGCGCAATCGACCGCAATTCTTCTATGGATGGACTTGGGGTTCATGCGGTCGACTGTCACTTTGGGTAGTCAACCTCCGATGGCTAAATGCAGCAAACTTGGTTGGGTCTTTAGGATTTGATTGAAACCCAACTTATACTCCATGTTTGATCGTACGGCTTTTATCGTATGGTTATCTCTTTAGGAATATTAGATAGCTATTGTATAAGATATCGAACTAGGATTTCTCTATATCTTTATATATTATTGAAATTGGCCTCTTTTGAGAGGTAAGAGTGAATACTTCATTGAAGACAATTTGAGAGTTTTTTCAATTGTAAATAATTAGTTTCATTTGGTGAGGCTTGAGAGGGTCATGGTGATAGTAGTTGTAACTTTTGTATCTTCTCTAGTTAAATATCATCTTGGTTATTTCTCTCTCGAATTAGGGTTCACCCAAATTGGGACAAAATTGTGTGCTTTGGTGTGTTCGGCTTGATTTATTATTTGCTAGGTGGTTTGTATTGATCGTGTTAGATAAACTCAATAGGGATTTCCTAACAATTGGTATAAGAGCTCTAGACCGTAAATTTTTGCAGTTCAGGAACGAATTCCTTGGAGATGACAAATCAATTCACGAAGATTAAGCGGTTCGATAGTAAGATCAACTTTGATCTCTGAACAGTGGACATGCATGATGCATCGGTTCAATAGAGCTTGGATCTAGTTCTAGAAGGAGATAAAGGGAGACCAACCAGCACAAAGCAAGAAAATTGAAAGGAGATTTATTTAGAAGCTTTGGTTCTAATCCGGATGTCATTGATGAGCGTCGTCAGGTGCAAACCTATTGAGGAGAGAAACGAGTCTTTGGGCAAGACTCATAACTGACTACACAGAATCATCGTCACAAGATCGAATGCACTGGAAGAAAAAGTTATGGTGTTTCTCAATGAAGGAAGGTACTACTCTTTGAGATCATGTAGTGGAGTTCAATACGGAGTTATTTGAACTAAGGCTCTGTTTGGTTCAAAGGAGGAGAGGGGAAGGGAGGGATTTTAATGGAGGGGAGGGGAGGGGAGGGGAGGGGAAGGAAAGGGAGGGGAGGGATTTAATAAAGACTCTGCTTGGTTCAAAGGAGGGGAGGGGAGGGAAAATAATTATCTTATTGTTTGGTTCACAAGGGGAGGGAATGAATTTTATAATAAAATTATTTTTATACCCTTCACAAGGTGATCGATATGTTCAATCACCTAAATTGTGACATGGAAGCCCTATGAAAATTAAGAGTTTAGAAGAACTGTCGCTTAAACCTTAATAGTAATAAACCTACTAGTTTTCATCCAAGGATTAAGCTCCCTCTCTAGCACCGTAGATGATTCTACTTTCATATGGGTATCTTTCCACTCGACAAACTCGCAAACATAAGTCACAATACAATTATACTCTTTTAGAGAGTACATACTCTTAATGGTGTTATGCTCGGACCTAGCTGCTCCCATCAAAATTTAATTCGCTTAGAGAGCTCGTAGGCAAAGGCTCCGTAGCAGTACTAGAAATTATCCCATAACAATTTACATTCAAGTACAATAAAGAAACTAGGTGCCATGAAAAAAGAACTACTGATATTGTGATAGAGTTTATCCAAATCATTACATATTTACCAGAATTCTCTTCAAAGAAGACTATGTCCTTTTAATAGCATATGCAAAGCAATCAAGTTCTAGTATAGAAAAATGTTTAAACTATAACTATATTTAATCTGCTTAATTAGTTTGCTGTCTACCTAAGTTTGTAAATTGTACTGGCCTGGAGTCTTACTTTGGATGGCAAGATGTGAGTAGAATAGATGATATTTCAAATCAACTTTAAAATTGCAATTTTTCCTAATGATTTCGTCATTACTTAGTCATAATTAAGAAGTCGGTTATGCATTTTCTTCACATAGCAGGTTTAAGACACCGGAGCCTATTAAGAATCTGACATATACAACAACGAAGATGATGTGGAGATTGAAGAGGAAAAATATCAAAGAGAACTAACTCAAAGGGCAATTTAGTCCATTTACATTAAAAAATTAGACATAATTTTTCTCCTCTCCAAATCCCCCCAATATTGGAGGGGAGCCAAAATTGGCTCAGGAGGGGTGTTGCACCCCCCCCATTTTCCTCCCCTCCCCTCCTAAAAAATGAACCAAACATAAAAAGTTTTAAAAAACTCCTCCCCTCCCCTTCCCCCCATTCCCCTCCAACCAAACACCGAGATGAGCGCCAGTGATCTTAAAGTTTTCAACATGATATATTTATTGCCAAATTTATCCAACATGTTAACCACCATACTAGACTGGAAATCAAGGAGAAATTTTCAATAGCAGGTGTAGTCGAGGATTTGGTGAGGATGCACTTAGGAACACCACAACATATATGACATTTGACAAAATTCATAAAATGCTATAGAAAGTCTACGACAATGTTTTGAAAACGTTTTCATAGGCCCCGCTATGATATCTCTACAGCGTTTTGTGGAAATAGTGTCTTCTTATAGCGTTTCGGAAACGCAATCTATTTGATAGCGTTTCGGAAATGCCGTCTCTTTTGATAGCGTCTTCAAAACGCTATCAAATAGACAGCATTTTCAAAACACTATCTTTTGACAGTGTTTTCAAAATGCCATCGTAAAATTCAGTGTTTTGAAAACACAGTCAAACATACAACATTTTGAAAATGCTATCTTTTGACACTGTTTTGAGAGTAGTGGCGTGGAATGCTATTTTTTTTACCTGTATACAAAAAAAATATTCTCCGAATGCAAATAAAAATTGATATATAAAAAATGCCAATACACCATTGAAACCATAAAAGTTTTGAAAATTTGTTTACAAGTATATCAAAACCTAGCATCATAGAAAAAGCCGTACAATAAACTTGAATCCGTACAATAAACTTGAATTCGTACAATAGTTACTACAAAATATAGGGTTACAATGCCTTAGCATAAAGAAAGCACTCAAAAAAAAATTCACCACAGAGTATCATCAGATAAATAAGTTGAGGGACTTCGAAAGCGAGAAGTAGCATTCTTGTACATAGTTGAGGGACTTTGAGAGTGAGAAGTAGTTGCAAATTAAACAAGTTTGTCGCAAGAGAATCAAGATCAGCCTGCTTCACTTTGGTTTTCCTGTAACTTCAGAAACAAGAGCTGCAACATGGCCAGAGATGCTATGACGGCTGTCCACATGGAAGTAAATTACTGCTGTACAAAAATTAAAAATCAAATATGCTGAAGAGTACATAGTGACGCTTAAAACACCCACCATTTTAGGGTTTAATGCTCAATCTAACCAACCAATAAACAAAACAATCTAACCAACAAGGAAATCAGAATAACTTGGCATATTGTAAGCTGTTCCGTTTTTTTTTAAATCTGTGTATATACCAATTATTTTTTAATATCTTATAATCGAGCATCATCAACAAAAGTACAAACTCCTTCCAAAAAAAAAGGATCCAAAAAAAAAAGGACAAACTTTCTCAAACCAATCTTTGTATTTGGTTCCTTTTCTTCAATATAAATGAATTTAGTATGTGTTTTGCTTTAATCTATGTTTGCTGTGTCAAAAGTTTAATTAGATTAAACTGATGGACAAGTCATCTTAAATTTCTTTTATATAAAATAAAATATATGAGAGTGCAATTTTGTTCCAGCTTGATCACCAACAGTGGTAATGGCAGCTGGAGCTCTTCTCCTTGGCATCTCAAGCAGCTGTACCTGCAACTATGAGACTATAGAAGAAGAAGATGATGAACAAAAGATCAGATTTCATTCATACCAAAGTTTACAGCCTAGGGGGTATTTATACATTTGAAGCACAATTTGGACACGTGCTTAGACATTCAGTTAGACGGTTACAACAACCCCAACTAACTGCCAGCTAACTTTACAAAGAACACCCTGTACATATCAAATTCCCCCAGACACTGATACAACTGATACACTCATACTGATAATACTACATACTGATACATCTGATACTGTGTTCCTTCCATCTGCAGCTCATCTTCAGCTTATCTTCTCCATACAATTCTTAATCACCATGCTCCTAATGATCAGCTCCGGCAATCCCCTGAGCTGGATCAATACTTCCCCCTCGAAAAGGTGATTCCAGGGTGTCGCGAAACTCCGGGAATCTGTAACCCCTGTTTCCATTAATACGTATTTTAAAAGTATTTTTCCGTATTTAAATCCTCAGTATCTTATAACTATTTTTCCCTAATAGATTTTACTGTATAAACTATTTTATGGAACTCAATATACAAATTATTTAATTATCTTATATTTATTTCAAGCCCAATTGTATAAATTCTGATTTTATTTTATATTTAATCTGAATCCAAATTTATATTCAAACCTGAATCTTGTCCCACTTCTTTTTATTTATCTATTTTGAAGCCTCAATTAATCCATCCTATCATTTATTAATTGATTTGAAGCCCAATAATCAAGCCCACCCCCTAATGGATCTCTCACCCAAACCCACCAACCCAAATTAACCCCAGTTTTTTTCTAACGGGCTAATCTCTATCTATTCCACTAATCACTCCCGTAACTCCCAAATTGAGTAACTAAATTCTTAATAATAGGCCCTCTAATCTCTCCCCCTATCTGTAACTTCTCCTATTATCTCTCTCCCTCCCGTACTCTCTCTCCTCTCTGTTAATTCCCCACAAAACCCAAACAAAACAAAACCAAACCAAACGAAACAAACCCAATCCCTTCTTCACCATCGTCCTTCTCCTTGCCTTCACCCAGACCCAAACCCCCTCATCACCTTCGCCTTCACCGTCGTCAACCCACTCCAATTCCATTGCCGTCGTCCCCAACTCCTTCGCCATCCCCACCGAAGCACCACCGCCATAGTCACCAACTCCCCAACTCCACCATTACCCAAACTCCGAAACTGCCGTCTGAAGGGTTTCGAGCACATAAACGCAGCGGAATAAGCGTGAAAAATAAATAAAATTCGAAACCCTTCTCAGGATTCATGCGAAAACACAAGATTTAATTCGGAGATTAAGAATAAATACCTTAAGAAGCTTTAACAATTTAATAAGGGAGAATTAAAGAGGTCCAAGCTTCTTGAATCACCACGCATCCCGCTCTCGCAATCTACGCTCTACCGGTATCCACACGAACGCTTGATCTTTGAAGGAGCGATGTACTAGCATCCGAAAATCAACTTCTCTCTATCTCCATCTTCATCTCTCAAACGGCTAGGGTTTTTCTCTTAAACCTCTAACACCAATTTTTGAGAGTTTAAGATGTTCATATAGAGAGAAAAATCTGTTTTCTAAATCCCAATCCCATTGGGCTTTTATTAAAATTAGAATTCTTAATTAAATAATTAATTAAGTCAAACTTAATTAATATTCTAATATAATTCTAATTCTAATAATTAGTAAATTTGAAATTCTATTTAATTAATTAATTAAGTCTCACTTAATTAATATTATAAATAAAATCGAATTACTATTTAATTTAAATTCATAATTTAAATTAAATCTCCTTCAAGCGTTCTTGTGTGTGACCCTGTAGGTTATTATTACGTTGGCAATAATTTTATTATTCAATAAAATTATAAACAATGAGCGGCATCTAGTAATACATCATTGCTACCCAAGTAATAATAATAAATCGGTGATTCGATTAAACCTTTCGTTACTAATGTTCCATGTAATATAATCCTTTTAACCTTGATATTATAGATTAAACTTGAGGCATGGTTTGTGTCATCCTCTTCATAATTTAATCTTTATTTTCTTGATCGATGAGTAGACTATTCAAACAAATCAATATTTGAGCATGGCCATGCATTTCATAGTCTCACTCAAACAAGAGGCCAATAATATCACTCCTATAAATAGGAGGGTTAAATCCCATCTAGATCATTCATATCTCTCACATGATTCATAATATACCCAACAACCATCTTTATCATTACCCGGTTAAAGATAACTTTTGATGAAATCAAAGTATATTAATTCTCATGTAGAACTATAATGATTTCAGGTCTAAGGATCATTACACCATTATCACTGTGAGATTTCTTATGACACTATTTATAATCTTCCATGTAGAATCTCACGGTGGGTCAGTCCAGTACACTGTACTCTTACATGTACCTATGCATTGACTTTAGCATCTCTATACTAATGACCAATGAGATATGGTCATCAGTCAATCAACATACTAGTCTCGATGTATTATTATTGTCCTTATAATAATAATACTCGACTAGGGACATTTAAGAATATGATACTCTTAACATATATAATCTCATGTTCAAATCTCATATTTGAATCTATATAATTTGTATCATATTCTAAGGACATTTATTATGCTAACATTTATAACGCAGTAAATAAAGACATAATAAACTTATATTTTAATAATCACTAAAACATAATGACATAATAGCGTTTCTAAAACTCTAATGTATTGTCTCTAGGGCACCTACACTAACACCGTCTTCGTCAACCTCACACCCCTCCGACCGTCGTCTTCCACCTCCGTGCGCCACCGCATCACCCTCATCACCTCCGTCGCGCCGTCCAAGCGTCGAAATCCTCCGTCTCCGCTTTCTCTGTTTCGTCGAGAGAACCGAGCTTCGCCGCCGTCGAAGCACCTCGCTTCCCGACCATCGCCGCCGACAGTGTTGCCTCCTCAATCGTCGCGAGCCCACCGCAAGTCGCCAGGGCCGCCGCTCTCCCTCGCTCTCTGTTTCGACGAAGAAGGAAGAAGAAGAAGAAGACGATTAGGGTGGGAGTGAATTTCAACCGTCCGATCGCATCGAGATCCGAGTCCAGCTCTCCGATCTGATCGCTGCTTCGCTGTTTTGCCACAGCGGATCTGATTCCGCTGTTTGCTGTTCGGGCGGGATCCGCTGTATTGGAACGATCCCATTGGCTACGTCCGGTGTTTCGTGTTCGGCCACACCAAATCCTATTCTGCCGTTTGCTGTTTTGGCTGATCGGGTGTGGGAGAATTATTGCTATCTACTAGCTTTCTTCGCACGGTCTTCGCACGCACTCTTGGGATTGCTCCCCGGGATTCTGATCCCGTTATTCTGTAATTATTTTCGAACCGTCTGCACAAAAAGGCAAGTCACTTCTATCGAATGTCTTTGTATCATATTCGATAATTATTGTTGAAATTCCGCAAGTGGATCTTATTTAAAATCGTAAAATATTATTGTATCTATCGTCGAGATGCCACGGATTTACACGAGCGAATCCAAGTGGTAGTCTCGACATCGTGCCATCTTTTTGCCTCTAATGTATAGAGATATTCATACACCATATAGTTATAGTTATTAATTATAAAAATAGGGAATTATAGACACATTTCATATCATGACATTAATGACAATTAGCTATAGTAGATTGTATGAATTGGTTGATTGTTAATATGATTTCTATTGATAAATTGTTGAATTGTAATTATTAGAATGTTAGGCATCACCTATATTAATACCATGTTCTCATAAGGTTAATTTGCTGTGATTATGATTAATTAAACTCCAATTACTCTCCTTAATTTTTTTGACCATTTTACTTAAAATGAACATATAGACTATTCAGAAAATTACGCTAATCTGAACCTTAACATGCTGTTTAGACCTAGAACACTTCATTAAAATCAGAAACTCCCTGAAAGTAAATCGTAGCCCTATCTGTCTAGATGTCGATAGACACCAGAACTTTCGAATTCGGACTTATACTGCTCCAGTTATGAACCTTTTACCACAGCTGCGCTGTAATTCCAGATTCACGTACATAACAACTTAGGCTAATGAATTAAGTGAACTATTAATCATATATGGCCAAGATAAATTCCAGGTTTGTAGATAACATGTTTAGGATGTTAAAAAGTATTTTTACTGATTTTTATAATATTTATTTACTGCCTTTATAATTAAAATTAGACAACATCTACACCCAGCCAGAAACTAAAACCTATTAAAGATCACTGAATTTCACCTAGCCATCGTTGTCAGAATGTAACTTTTAAGTATGCGTTGGAACCGGACAAGAGTCTAGTTTCTAGACCACCTGACGGATCTACATTTGCTGTCTTGTAGCAACGGGAATACTGATTTTGGTACAGCAACCTACTGCTGTCCAGAATTGGGATTCTATGCTTTATAATGTGCAATTGTGTTTATAATGTTATAATTAGTATATTTAATTGTATATAGTATATTGCATAATCTTAGGGTTGTTTTGCCACCTCCTCTGGCGTCCTTTATTAATTGCATTATTGTATGATAATTGAGTAAAGAAAGTAAAGCAAGCCGGGGTTAAGGGTTGATTAAGGTAGTTGATGACATAGTGACTGTACTCGGAAGAGGGGCCCGTGTTTCCCTAATTATCGGTCTATCGGTCTATCGATCTATTGGTCATATCGGTCATCGGTTAATTGCAGATTACTGACTTCAGTATCTCGATTGATTCGATCATCGGTCATTATTGAATAATGTTCCCGAGTACATGAACTCTAGAATCTGCCACCTTAGTCTAAGCGAAATTGATTGTATGCATCGAACCTGTGGTACGGCACACATGGGTCACAGTAGTGCGTGCATTAGTTAGGATTAAAAAAATGAATAATAGACTTAAGGCCCCACCACATTATCATTGCATATTGTTATCTCAATGAACAGTGTTATCATTATTATTGTCCTTATTGGTATTGTTTATCGTTATCGTGGTAAATCGTATTTAGTGCATATATTATTGTTATCTGTTTTACACTGTTCAATACTATTGACTTCATCGTTCATTTGAATTCATTGCTATACCTTTATTGCCATTGTTTCATTGTTTCTCCACTTGCATGTCCACGACTTGCTCTAAGGACAAATTATTCTTTCTTTTTAGATGAACAAGTAACAAGTGTACAAAGAGAATTTTCAGAAGGCATTGGTGAGCAGTTTTCTACGATTGGAGCTGGAGCCTATCGAGCTATTTGGTAAGTTCTTGTATTTCAGATTTGGTTATTGAATTTCATTATCGTTTATGTGATTATGTTTTTCTGCGTGGTTGTGATTCATTTTTCTTATATTGTTGAGTTAAGACTGGTACAGCTTATGGATGATATGAGTTGGCGTACTTATATCATTCGCTGGGCCTCAGTTACGTGCCTGTGTTCCCGTATTCCGGGAAGCGGGGCGTGACAGAATCGCCAGTGAATATCCCAATATCGCTCCCACGTTGCTTCTTCAGCTGCAGCATGTTTCCATTGGATTAATACCTCTGAGACTGCAATTCCTCTTTTAGGGACCATACGTCTTGCCAATACTTGCTCCGGATGAGGTGATTCTTCCACAAAATAAGTTGGTAGAGCCGTAGGAGATGATGCAACCATACCCTTGCGGTTAACATGAGTCTTCAACTGTGAAATGTGGAACACATCATGTATTCGAGCATCTTCAGGCAATTTCAATCGATAAGCTACTGCCCCCATTCTCTCAATAATCTCATAAGGCCCATAAAACAATGGGGAGAGTTTGTGGATACGATGGCCACCAATCGAAACCTGTTTATAGGGTTGGATCTTCAAATAAACCCAACTCCCAACACTGAACTCCTTATCTGTCCTATGCAAGTTAGCTTTCGATTGCATTCTTCCCTAGGCACGCACCAAATTATCCTTCAGCAATTTCAGAACTTCATCTCTTGAAAGAAGGCTCTCTTCTACTGATTGTACCCTCGCAGTTTTGGGTGTGTAAGAAAGCAGGGTAGGAGGAAGTCTTCCGAACACTACTTGATAGGGAGACATGAGAGTTGAGCTGTGTATATGAGTGTTATAACAATAAGCCGCCCAATCTACCCACGCCGACCACCCTTGAGGCTTATAAGCTGCGAAACACCTCAAATAAGTCTCCAAAACCCCGTTAATAACTTCCGTTTGGCCGTCGGATTGGGGATGAAATGCTATACTCATACATAGTTTAGTTCCATGCAACGACATTAATTCTCTCCAAAAATTTGAAGTGAAGATTGTATCCCGATCACTTACGATACTCTTGGGAAACCCATATAGCTTGATTACATGATGGAAAAGGGCAGTAGCTACTTCCTTAGCTATATAAGGATGGCGAAGAGGTATAAAGTGGCAAAATTTGGACAATCTATCGACAACTACCAACAAAGAAGTATACCCAGCACTACGAGGCAATCCTTCAATGAAGTCCATACTCAAGTCTTCCCAAATGTGCTCTGGTATAGGTAGAGGCTGTAATAACCCCGCAGGTGAGGTACTCATGTACTTATTCCTTTGGCACTCATCACAGGAACGAATGAATTCTTTCAAATCTCTTTTCATACTGTGCCAAAACACCAGCTTCTTCAGCTCATGCCAAGTTTTATCAACACCTAAATGCCCTCCTTGAGGTGTGCAGTGCACTTCTTCTAAGAAGAGATGTTTCGCAGTCGATTGGGGACTCAAAAGAATACGACCTTTAAAATAATACACCCCTTCTATTAATGTAATTCTGCTGTCTTCTTCCGCCTCTACTTGCTGCCTGATTCCTTCATAATATGGGTCATTCATGACCAATTGTTTCATCACCACCAACCAAGTAGGTTGAACCACCGTGATTGACGCCAAAGTAGCTTCACTACTTTCTTCAAACTGTCTGGAAAGGCAATCAGCTGGCACATTTTCTCTACCCTTCTTATACTCAACCGAGAAATGGTACCCATGGAGCTTTATTAGCCAAACATGCTGAGCTTCAGTGTAAATTCGCTGCTCCAACATATGCTTTAAAGGCTTATGATCAGTGCGAATTATAAATTTTCTCCCTAACAAATACTGACGCCACTTCTTAACGGCCAAAAGAATCGCTAACATCTCTTTTTCATATGTCGACAAGAGCTTGTTCTTCCCTTTAAGTTCATGACTCAAATAAGCAATTGGGTGTTTTTGTTGAAGCAGTAAAGCTCCCAATCCATTGCCACACGCATCACATTCCAATTCAAAGGGAATTGCGAAATTTGGTAGTTGAAGAACAGGGGGATTAGACAGTACCTTTTTCATTTGATCAAAAGCAATTTGTGCTTCTTCAGACCAACAGAAGACACCTTTCTTAGTCAGCTTAACTAAGGGCCATGCGATGGAACTGTAGTTGGCTATGAACTTGCGATAGTAACCCGTGAGACCTAGAAATCCCCGTAGCGCTTTCAGTGATCTGGGCTCTGGCCAATCTTGAATGGCTCTAACCTTTTCTTGATCCACTGACACCCCATCAGCCGACACCACATGCCCCAAATATTGCACCTCACTTACTCCAAAAGAACATTTACTGAATTTGGCATAGAGCTGATTATCGACTAGGATCTATAGCACTGTAGTCAGATGTTGTATGTGCAAGGCCAAATTACTGCTATATATCAATATATCATCGAAGAATACTAGCACATACTTCCATAGTTGGGTCTTAAAAATCGAATTCATGAGAGACTGGAAGGTTGATGGTGCGTTAGTTAACCCAAACGGCATGACAAGGAATTCGTAGTGCCCTTCGTGAGTGCGAAAAGCTGTTTTTGCCACGTCTTTTACATTCATACGTATCTGGTGGTATCCACTACGCAAATCCAACTTACTAAACACAGTTGCCCCATGAAGCTCATCAAGTAACTCATCAATTATAGGAATGGGAAATTTATCCTTTACGGTTACCTCATTTAGAGCTCTATAATCAACACACATACGTCAACTCCCATCGGGTTTCTTCACCATGACTATAGGCGAGGAGTAAGGACTGTGGCTTGGCTGTATGATTCCCGAGTTCAGCATTTCTTTAATCATTTTCTCAATCTCATTCTTCTGATGCCAAGGGTGTCGATAAGGACGTAAACTAACCGGTTTACTACCTGGAAGCAGTGTAATGGTGTGATCACAACTACGATGGGGAGGTAAACCCATATCTTCCTTGAAGACTATACTGAATTGATCCAAGACTTGCTGATGCTGAGGGGGAATACTCACATTGCTTTCTTGCCGATCTGCAGCCTTTGGAGAACCAACCATTTGCAAGAACCACCCATTCTTGACTTGTAAGAGGGCTTTAGTAATACTTTTAGGTGTTGACAACTCCATGTCTGGAAGAGTAATTCCAATCAAGGTTCTATCTTGTTCATCCATGCGAAAACTCAATCTTTTCTCCTTCAAATTCCACACAACATCTCCCAAAGTCTCCATCCATTGAGAACCCAAAACTAGTTGGCAGGTGTCCAAAGATACCACATAGAAATCTGCAACAACAGGTATTCCTTGACACACAAAATTCACTTCTTCACAAAGACCCCAACACTTCAGCTTTTGGCCTCCGGGAATAGTTACTTCTAACTGTGCTTGTTGGTTAACGGGTAATTGAAGTTTGTGCACAAGGTGATCATCAATGAAGTTATGAGTAGCTCCCGTATCTAATAAAGCACAAACAGAGTGGGAAGAAATCATTCCCAAGACTCTGAATGTTGTTGGTCGATTGCTTCCAGTGAGAGCATGGAGAGAAATAGCTCCTGGTTCCACAAGGGATTGCACGGGCTTGCTTAGTTTTGAGTCATGATAGTTTTCAACTGCCTCCACCTCTTCATCTGCGGAGCTATTATCAATTTCTTCTGTTTCCTCATCTAAAGTGCCCATAGTCTGCATGAATACACCATTTTCGCAAGTTCCCATCATATGCATAAACATCTTCCCAGCGCACTTATGTCCTCTCACAAATTTCTCGTCACAATGGAAGCAAAGGTCCTTTTCTCTTCTCTCTTTCATAAATTGCAGCAATTGCTGATTCTTAACTGTAGAGTTACTATGAGAAGCAGTTGAGTTATTTCCTGCGGGGGTTTTATTGCTTGGTAGGTTGGAATTGAGAGTAGGATTTGAAGTTGGTGTAAGATTTAGTGGTTTGAACTGGGGTTGTGATGCATTGTTTCTAACAAGAGGAGGATACTTCCAATTCCTTCTTTGATCATTGAGAATCTCCTCTCGTGCTATAGCTTCCCTGTAGGCTGTCAATACACTGCAGGGGTTCTTGAGTTTCACTTCCTTTCTCAACTCACTTTTTAACCCTGACAGATAGCAACTAACAAGGGAAGATTTCGACAATGGCTTGGTGAGCTGACTATACTTCAAAAATTCTTTGTGGTACTCAGATACAGAGCCGGTTTGCTGCCACTTGTATAAAGAAGCTTCAGGATCGTCCAACTCCGAGGGTCCAAACTGTAGAAGTAGCTCCTCCTTAAGAACAGCCCAATCAATCGTTTCTTCTTCTTGTTGCTCAAACCATCTCCACCATAGGAGAGCTTCGCCTCTCAAATAATAAAGGCAAAAGGGAAGTTTGTCCCAAGAATCAACTCTTTGGGTGTAGAAGTGATGTTCCATGTGGTAGATCCAATTTGTGACATCTCCAGTTCCATCAAAACTCGGCAGATCGATTTTCGGATGTTTTGGAAAGAAGGTATTACCTTCTTGATATCTTTCATGAGTTCTTGAATCCCTTACTCTGCTATCTCCCTGTTACGATCAAGATTTTCTTCTTGATGTCTTCCATGGATTCTTGACATTCCTACTCCGCTACCACCACGGTTAGGATCAAGATTTCGAAATCTTCCACGAAGTGGAGTTCGGAAATTGCTCCGCCATCTTTGATCTCTTCCGACATTATAGCAGGGATTTTCATCGAAATTCTCTTCATCAGAACTCCAAGAATCCTTCCTGCGGTGTAGTCGATGGCCAGTTCTTGGCTCTCTCAGCACTCGTTCCAACATCGACTCCAAGCGATCAAATCGATCTTCTAAGCTGGAACGCTTGTGAGTTTCAACACCGTGTTCGGTGGAACCTCGCACGTTTCGATCCCGATTTCTAGGTCTAGACTTGAATCTAGACCCAGGGTTTATGGGATTCTCAGCTTCTTCCAATGGATCTTGATCAGTTTCTTGTTCAACAGCGGCCTCCGGATCCAATTCCGGCTCTGATACCATTGTTCCAGCTTGATCACCAACAGTGGTAATGGCAGCTGGAGCTCTTCTCCTTGGCATCTCAAGCAGCTGTACCTGCAGCTATGAGACTATAGAAGAAGAAGATGATGAACAAAAGATCAGATTTCATTCATACCAAAGTTTACAGCCTAGGGGGTATTTATACATTTGAAGCACAATTTGGACACGTGCTTAGACATTCAGTTAGACGGTTACAACAACCCCAACTAACTGCCAGCTAACTTTACAAAGAACACCCTGTACATATCAAATTCCCCCAGACACTGATACAACTGATACACTCATACTGATACATCTGATACTACATACTGATACATCTGATACTGTGTTCCTTCCATCTGCAGCTCATCTTCAGCTTATCTTCTCCATACAATTCTTAGTCACCATGCTCTTAATGATCAGCTCCGGCAATCCCCTGAGCTGGATCAAATTTATTTTATTTTGTAGGAAAAAAGTGAAAAGTTGAAGGAAATGAGAAAGAAACAAACTCACTTGTGCTCAGTATTATCGACAGGGTTGTATAATAACTCTTCAATCTCCTGGTGGGTGGAGAGCAATAAGCCTTCTTGGCTAATCAGAGTAACCTCTTATAAGAGGTCTGTTCTTTTTTTTGCAGTAAGAGCCTCCTTTTGAGGTGTTCTTTTATATAAAAATAACGTTTTATAAGAACCTCTTATAAGAGATTTCTGTTCTTTTTTCACCTCTTACAAGAGCCTTTTCTCTACTTTTAGACATTTTTGTCCTTACTATATAATTTCTCCATTTATACCAACATTTCTCCATGCAACTTCATGTCCACTTTTGTATTCTGTTGACTTGTTAAAGAGAAGTTAATAATCATAATAAAAGATGTTTTAGTAACTCCTGATCAATGGCATTGCAAGGCTAATATGTAGCTAATACGTAAACAAACTATCACTCATAAACAAATTATCACTCATCACTAACAGATATTATACTGAAAAAAATTGAACTATTACAAAGTAATACTATTAGCTTTGATCATGCAAATACTGCAAGGAGTATATTTTATAAAATATGTACACTATTATGTCCTGAGGTTTTGTGGATTATTCTTCCTAGCTACTGCAAGCATCTCACAGGTAAAATGTGATACTTGTTGTAAAATATGAACAACTAGTGACATAAGTACACTATGAACAGCAGTTTCTGGGTATAATTCAAAAATCATTAATTTAGGGGTAATGTAGTCTTTTTAAGTGATAGAAGACTTTTAAGATTTTGAAAGAGGCTAGTAGAAGCCATTTAGGTTTAGAAGCAATTTTGAGAGAAATCTCTTATAAGAGGTAAAAAAAGAACACTAAGGCACTGTTCTTTTTTTTGCCTATTTACAGTAAGAGCCTTTTTTTGAAGTGTTCTTTTTATATAAAAATAACGTCTTATAAGAACCTCTTATAAGAGATTTCTGTTCTTTTTTCACCTCTTACAAGAGCCTATATTATCCCAAAGTCTATATTACCCCCAAAGTATAAAAATAGTGAGATGAAGGACAAGAAAAAAATAAGTTCAAATTACTAATATATAAACTAGATTAATGGCTATAAGTGATCAAAGGAATTGCCATCTTGTATACCTAGGCACCATGGAATATGGTGACGCGCCCTTGGATAACCCAATCTACTTATAGTTGCAAGCATGCATTACTTCAAATAGAGTAACCCGACACTCTTTAAAACCTATTAATCAAGTAGTTATGCCATAGTACAAATAGTTGCTTGAAAACATAATTGCTTTCTTAATCATTTCATTTTTTAAGTTGAGGCTTTCCGGGTTTAACAATTTCAAAACTAGCTTACCTTTGTGCAGTACTCCAGTAGATATGCTTACCTACGAATAACCTTCAAGATGAATTGACGTAGATAGAGAAAGAAGGCATCTCTTGTTGACCATATGAGAATCTATAACATTGGTTTTTTTGCTATATATATGGTTTCGAATTTCTGAAATGAACCAATCCATGTATAGGTCTGTAATTGAATGGCTGGATCCAGAGGAGAACTACATTCTGTGCTTAATAGCTTGACCTTGCATACTCTCCTTGTTCCTATATCCTATTTTGTTCCTAAAATAATCTCAGCAAGATATATCAGCATGATTGAACCTCACTTGCATTCTATGTAATAGATAATTATGAATTTATCAACACATTTTGTAAATGTGTTATGGAGTGTGAATTGATAATATGTATTATATTTTCTTAATGTAAGTGACTATCATATGCCTAACTTGTGCAGGTGTGCTTAAGTGGTTTATTCAGTTCTAGATTATTAGTTCTGGAGAATATGTATTGAAAACATTATTTTTGTTTTGACTCCACAGAATCTTGTAGAGAAGCCTTTAAACTTTGTTTGCTTATGATATTGATGTTTTTTATACTTCCATTTCATGAGGACAAGATGAATGTGTATTGAGATAAATAAACTTGAAGTATAGATGAATGTTTTCTATACTTCCATTTCAAACAATTATAATATAGACTTTTGGGGTAATATAGACTTTTTAAGTGATAGAAGTCTCATAAGAATTTGAAAGAGGCTACTAGAAGTCTTTTAGGCTTATAAGAGATTTTGGAAAAAATCACTTATAAGAGGGAAAAAAAGAACGCTAAAAAAATTCTTGTAAGAGGTGGAACACCTCTTACAAGAGATAAATCTCTTATAAGAGAAGAAAAAAAACACTACCTAAAAAACTCTTGTAAGAGGTGGACCACCTCTTGCAAGAGGTAAATCACTTATAAGAGAAGAAAAAGAACACTACCTAAGGGAAGCACATGGACATGTCAGCACCAGGAGAAACATTGTTGACCTTTGGATCAAAGACATCAATCCCATGTACAACCCGGTAAAGCAATGGAAGAATGAAGGCAGTATGCGACTCGTATTGCCCTCCTTGCTGAAAAAATAAACATAATAATAGATACAGTATAGTTCAAAGAACAACCTAATAATCACTATAGAAATACGTAGAAGTCAGACCCTGAAGAACAGACATTCCAGCGATCTCTTGGAAGGTACTGGTGATGATGAAGTCGGTATGATTAATGGCAATAAGGTCAGCTGTGAACTGGCAAGAGAAATGGTACTGCTTCTCAAACCCCTTCCAGTAGATGTCGGAATTGGGGTACTTAGTCTTCTCCAGAGCATGGGCGATAGTGCATTGTGAACAAAGGTTTAAATCCACAAGGATTCTGACTTATATACTTTTTGGTAAATTAACGAAGAAATCGTTACTTATCAAATTTAAATTACCAAGAGTAGATATATATTGGCAGGTAGGAAATATACCTTACTAGATGCCGAAGATGATGAGTTTGAATCCTCTGACTTTTTTATCAAGTGGTGTTATTATTTCAAATGAACAAAGAAGTGATTCATCAATGGTCAATAAGGCACCAACATTATCAAATTCTCCGCAATAATTAGGAGCTGAGAAAATAGTAACCAGTCTCTTATCAGCAAAAAACTCATATCCATCCGCCACAACCACAAAGAGTGAATATATAAGAAAGTTCAAGTACAAGTATCACAGAAAATAAAAGGTACATGCAAAAATAAGTACCAACCCGATGAGCTCGACATAGAAGATCAATTTCGTCTGTATCCAGAAACTCTACGAGTTTATTGGTGCCAACAGTACATGAAACCCCTCTATCACTTAATCCCCATCCTTCAATCATGGGGTCAAGATCGGACCAGAGCAAATCACATACAAAAGACCATCATCTGGAACCTCCGTAGGCCTTCGAAGGAGAGTCCGAAATAGACGTCTACTTCTGTGTGTTGCTTGGCAATGGATGTGTGTTGCTTGGCAATGGATGATAATTCGATTGGAAGAGAAAATGCACATATGAGTGGAGTCTATTACCACCATAGCAGAGGGATTGGACATCACCAGAGAGACTGTTGTAAGTGGTAAGTCAGAGGGGTGCCACCGTGGTCAGTGCCTCTAAATTAGGTGATAACTTAGAGTGGCTTCTTATTTTATGTTTTTTAGATGTTGTTAGAATATAAATATTAAAACTCTCATCCTTACCACAACTTCGGAGTTTTGGTCCATCGGTAGGATCATTAATATGGTATCAGAGCAACCCAGGTTCGAATCTCACCGACTGTGCAATTTAAATGCGGATTAAAAAAAATACCGCTGCGTATAGTCCAGGTCTTGGCCATGTAAAGATAAATCAGAGAGATGAAAACAATACTGAATATTGAATTAAGAAATAACTGAGTACAATATCTCCTATATATAGGAGGAACTAAATACAAAACTAGCCAACTACCCAATGTGGGACTATAATCTCTAACACCCCCTCTCAAACTCACGATAGGTCAAACAATGAAGAGGTAACAGAATGGAGAGAGATGGTCCCTGCCTCAAAACGCTCACGAACATAATGACAATCAATCTCAATATGCTTCGTTCGTTCATGAAAAACTGGGTTGCTTGCAATGTGCAATGCACTCCGGTTATCACAATAAAGTGGAGTAGCACCTGTAAGAGTGACACCCATATCTGATAACAGCCAACGAACACAAACAATCTCCCTAGTAGTAGCTGCCATTGCTCTGTACTCAGCCTCGGTGGAAGAACATGCAACAACTTTTTGTTTCTTGCTCCGCCATGAGATCAGTGAATCACCAAGAAATAGACAGAAACCTGTGGTAGACCTTCTGGTAGTCGGATCACCTGTTCAATCTGAATCAGAATATGCACTGAGATCTAGTTTGGATGTAGAAGGCATGAATAATGAGCGAGTGATAGTGCTCCGAAGATATCTAAGGATCCGAAGAAGAGCACCGTAATGAACTGATATAGAAGCGGAGACAAACTGACTGACAATACTAACTGCATGAGCAATATCGGGTCTGATCATGCATAAGTAGACAAGATGTCCAACAATCTGCCTGTATCTGGTGGGATCAGGAAGGAGCTCACCATCTGTAGGACGAAGCTCTAAGGGTGTATCAGCTGATCGACTGTCAGAAAGACATGCAGCGGAAATAATATCTGATGTGTATTTCTGCTGAGAAATGAGTATCCCCTGAGATCCATGAGCAATCTCTAAACTCAGAAAATAACGTAGTCTGCCAAGGTCTTTCATATGGAACTGCTGATGAAGGTATTTCTGGGTGAATGTAATGCCCGCAGAGTCATCTCCAGTAATGATCATATCGTCAACATAAAGTAGTAGAATTATCCTTCCCTGCGGTGATGACCGCATAAACATAGAATGGTCCTGAGAACTCTAACTAAAACCTGCCTTGGTGATGACAAGGCAAAAACACTCAAACCAGGCTCGAGGGGCCTGCTTCAAACCATATATAGCTCAACGCAACCGGCAAACATGATGAGGAGGAGTAGGGAGGCCAGGAGGAGGATCCATATAAACAACCTCAGATAAGGTACCATAAAGAAAAGCATTCTTCGCGTCCATCTGGTATAACAGCCATTGGCGGATGGCTGCAACAGCAAGAAGAGTGCGAACAGGAGTCATCTGTGCAATGGAAGCAAAGGTCTCATCATAATCAATGCCATGCTCCTGAGTAAATCCTCGGTCTACTAGACGAGCCTTGTGCCGCTCAATAGATCCATCAGGTTGATATTTATCCTTGAAGATCCACTTGTAGCTAATAGGCTGAATGCCCTCTGGCAGAGGAACAACATTCCAAGTGCCAGTCTGATCAAATGCACTAAATTCCTCTGCAATAGCTTTTCTCCATTCAAGATATTGAATTGTATCTTGATAGGTCTGGGCTCACGTGTAGAGTGTATAGTAGTGAGATATGCATGAAACTGTGGTGAATAGGAAGCTAGGGTGGCAAAACTAAACTGGTCAGAATGACCAGTGGCATCAGGTGTATAACGTGCCAGAGGAATACCAGAAGTGGAACGGGTAGACTGACGAAGAGGTGGTGGACTGACAGGGTGTGGGGGTGAGGACGGTGGAGTAGGTGCATGTGTCGGTGGGGAAGTAGGTTGGATGGGTGCTGGCTACTGTGGGGATGCAGGTGGTGTTTCGGTAAGGGAAACAACAGGTGTAAGGACTACAGGATATGTGAATGGAGCCAGAGGAGTGGGATCAAAAGGAATGCGGGAAGATAAAGTCGGGGGCGAGCAACAACAGGGAAATTGAGAAATCTAGTATCCTCGAGGAGAGTTAGGTAGTAAGGGGAGTCTTCCACAAAGGATACATGTCGAGAAATACAGACACGACCCGCTGATGGATCAAAATAACGATAACCTTTGTGTTCAGGGCTGAGACCTAGGTGAACGCACTTAGCAGCATGAGCGAAGATCTTCGTGCGCTCAGTAGGAGGGAGAAGGACGTAACAGGTGCACCCAAAAGTATGGAGCATACTGTAGTAGGGAGGTGAATGAAAAAGAGCCACATAAGACATCGTACCAGTTAGGACAGACGAGGGAGTAATATTGATAAGACTAACAGAGGTCATGATGGCTTCAACCCAGAAAGAACGAGGAGCGAAAGAGGAGAGTAAAAGAGCGTGAGCCGTCTTAAGGATGTGACGATGCTTGCGTTCAGCTACTCCATTCTGCTCATGTGTGTGAGAGCATGATTGTTAAAAAAGGATGCCGTGAGACTGAAGGATCGATCTCATAGTGGTGGAAGTGTACTCACGTGCACTGTCCGATCGAAAATTCTTAATGCGCACACCGAACTGAGTGTGAATCATAGTTGTAAAGAACCGGTAAATATCAGGTATTTCAGATCGCTGACGCATAAGAAAAATCCATGTATGTCTAATGAAGTCATCGATGAAGGCAACATAATAAAGATACCCTTTCCACGAAGGTACGGGAGAGGGTCCCCATATATCAGAATGAACAGGTTGAAAATGATGAGTGGTTTCAAAAGTTCTTTTGTGACTAAAGGGTAGGGCAATGTGTTTGGCCAAATGACAATCATGACAATCAGATAAATGTTTAAAGTGAGAGAACCAAGGGCACCACTGCGAGCTATAGTCTGGAGTCGTGATGCGCTAATATGACCTAAACGTCTGTACCACAGATCAGAATTAGAGAAAACAATACCGGCAAAACTAGGAGAGTGGTGTGCACGAAGAAAATCTAGATAATATAGACGACCCTGACGACTAGCATGCCCAAATTCCTCACCGGTGGAGGAATCAGTAATAGAACAACATAAAGAGTCAAAAGTAATGAGAAGACCACTATCACACAATGCACTAATAGAAATAAGGTTTATTGATAAATAAAGAGCATAAAGAACATATGGTAATGTGAGAGTGGGAGAACTAATTGTTCCTGAGTGTGTAATAAGAAGTGGTGAGCCATCAGCTGTGTGTAGAGATGGAGACTGAGAGGGAAGTGCTGTGCAGGTGGTGAATAGTTTCTGATTACTAGTGAGATGATGTGATGCACCAGAATCTAAATCCAGAAGGAATTCATACCGAAAGTGGCAGAAAGTGCAGAAGAAGCAGAGGATTCAGCATTGATAAACTGACCCATGAACTGTAGTTCCAGCTGTGTGGGGCATTGCTGAAGATTAGCCCAATCAACAGGAGATGGCAATGCTGGAGTGACGGGCATGGCCGAGGATGTGAGGGGCGACACACTGCGAGGGCTGTTGTGATTGAGAGCATAATGTGAAGGGAGATGCTGCTGGTGTCTGAATCGGTTTAGAGAGCAGGACGGTGCTACCGGTGTCGGAAGTAGAGGTGAGGTAGGGTGAGCAATGATGTTAGGAGAAGGTAGGAGGCCAGAGGCAGACTGAAAGTGATGTTGCTGCTGTTTGAATCTGGAGGAGGTACGAGAGGCGGTTGCATCGAGAAAGTCAGTGGAGGCGGAAATATGTGGAAGAGACTGAGATTCCATCAAGTAGTAGTACCTATATATATAATAATAATAATAATAATAATAATAATAATAATAATAATAATAATAATAATAATAATAATAATAATAATAATAATAATAGTAATAATAATATATATATATATATATATATATATATATATATTTCTTTTTTTTTTGGTTTTTTTTAAGAGCAAAGAGAAATAAAAAAAAGTGGGTCGGGTTTGGGTATTAGAGGTTGGGTGGGAAGTTAGGGTTTGAACGGGAGGGAGAGAGACTGGGAGCAGACTTCTTCACCCCGACGATGGCTGAATCAAGCACTTAGCGTTCGAAACGGCACTCGAACACCCCGACGACGATGAAATGCTTCCGTTTTCGGTAAGGGACGCCAGAGATGGTAAGGGATCGGGGCTGCGGCAATGAGTTCCAAGGTGGATTTTTTTTTTCTTTTCCGGAGAACTGAATGGGTGTTTCTTCTTGATAAGGACTTTGGCGTGGAGTGGTAAACAAGGAAAGGTGAAGAAGGTGTTTATCACTTTCTCACTTTTGTTTTCAAGCTGGCAGGAATCAGTTTGCTTCTTCTTGATGATGACAATGGCTTGTTGATGGCAGGAATCAGTTTGTTTTCAAGTGGGGGATTAGGAAGAGTTATCATAACCTCTACCAGCTTTGTGGGAACAAAAATTCTTATACAAGTGATTTAAAGCCATGCGTTCCTAAAGAATTATCTCCACTAGAATTATCGAAGCGGGACTGTGACGTTCAAATATCGTAGAGAGATGGAGAGTGCCTCATGGTAGGTGGAGTTCGTGCGGCTAGTGGTGCCTTCGTGTTAATGCCTACTGGGGTGTGCCTTTGAGGGGCATACCAATTGGAGAAAAATAGGTGAAGCTAGATTCAACTAGAAGAAAAAAAATCACTGAACTGGGTTGTTTGCAAGAGAAAACAGAAAGGGTCTAGATGAGTTTCAAATCACACAGGTATGGAATCATAAGTATGCAATCCAAGGTGGAGATTGTTGAATTTATGTCTTGCATACTATTTCGATGAGAAGATAAGATGTTGAAGCGAAGGTGGTCGAAGCGTTGATGAAAGAAAGAAGTAGCAAATAGCAGCAACATCAATAGTGAAAAAGAATTGACAATCGACTGCGACATTATGCAATCGACTGTAATTCTTCTCTGGATGGACTTGGGGTTCATGTGGTCGACTTCCACTTTGGGCAGTCGACCGCCGACAGCTGAAGGTAGCGAATTGGGTCGGATCTTGGGGATTCGATTAAAGCTTAACTTCTACTCTAGGTTAGATCGTACGACTCTTATTGTAAGGTTATCTATTCAGGAATATCAGATGATTATTGTATCAAGATATCAAACTAGGATTTCTTTAGATCTCTCTATATAATTGGTATTGGTCTCCTTTAAGAAGTAAGAGTGAATACATTATTGAAGAGAGTTTGAGAGGTTTTTCAATTGTAAACAGCTAGTATCTTCTGGTGAGGCTTGAGAGATAGTCGTTGTGAGATTAGTTATAACTATTGTATCTTCTCTAGTTGAATTTTATATCGGTTATTTCTCCCTATATTAGGGTATTAGGGCCAAACCAGGACAAAATTATTTGCTTTGGTGTATTTGACTTGATCTATTTTTTGCTTGGTGGTTTGTATTGATCATATTGTATAAACTCAACAGAAATTTCCTAACAGTTGTATCATTATGCATCTTGTCTTCAAAGCTTTGTGCCTAGGAGTTACGACAACTAATTTCCTAGGGCAATGGCAATACACCTCACCTTTGACAGACAATCTTCTAAGCTCAAAATTTTATTGTTTATATTTGATTTTCTTGAAATGTTGTTTTCAATTCGATTACTACCCATAATTTGGGTTGGGCTCAAATCAACCCAACCAAATTTCTAGCAGTGGGGATTAATATGCTACTCGACACAATTTATAGTCCTCGAGTGAGAAAAAGCAAAAAGGTATTTGAACTACTGTGAGAAATAACAACTATTAGAGATTTTTGGAGAAATTATTGAAACTATTTTGAAAATATATTATTAAAAAGGGTTAATGACCTATTAGCACCTAAAGTTAGTGTTAATACCCTATACACACATGAAGTTATAGTAATACCCCAGTAGTATCCAAACTTTTTAAAATTGGACCTATAGGCATCTGCCGTCCACTTTTGTTAAATTATTAACAGATATAAGGTGAATTTACATTTTTACCCATTGCTCTTTAATAATCTCTTCCTATCTTCTATTTCCCTCTTAAAAAAAAAGCAGAGTGAGGGTTCAATCACAGGGAGGGGCGGGGGTGGGGGCAAGGATGGTGGCGGAGGCGGGGGTGGTGGCGCGTCAGATGCTATCACAGGTGGTGGTGGTGGCGGTGATTTAGCAGCTGCATCAGATTGTGGGGAATGTGACATATTTGCATAAGTATGAACTTGTCTCTTAGTTTTTATGGGTTATTTGTCGATAATTTTGGGTTTTGATTGTAGAAATACTCTTAAATGTTGATTATTGTTAATGGTTGTAGTATATTTTCTTCAGTTTAGGGTTGAATTTGGAATTGTTATTAGAGTTGAGTTAGGATTCAGATTTACTGCAATTGAACAATGTTATTATGTTGAGCTAAGTTTCTTGTGATGTTGAGTATATTTGAATACAAGTTAGTGCTCTTTATTGCTTGATTTTGAATGTACACTTTTGGACATCAAAATAGCATGCACAGAAAAATTCAAATATAGATTGAACACATTACAGTAGTACAGTATTGAACACATTACAGTAGTATCGTATTGCATACATTACAATCTGATTACTTTAGATTGAACAAACATACAATGCATACATTAATATCAGGGATGGATAATACATCTTAAGCTTATTCCGACAACAACAAAAAATATTCGTCAATTGCTATTACAAAATGATTTTTGACACTTTAACTAGACATGAGTAGATGCAGCAATTACTTTAGTATACAAGTACGTGTTGGGTTTCTTCTCAATGGGTAAGGAGGACTACTGACTCTGCCTATTTTTGAATGCATAAGTAGCAGTTGTCCTCCCTGCATACACTTCCATTTACCACCATTAGACAGAGGCAGCAATTCTCAGGTTTGGGGTTTGGAGAAGTAGTGGGTGTAACAGTGCATTTAAAGTATTTTACAACTTCTTGACATGTACTCTTCCTATTCATGCTATTTGTTGCATGATTGTGAGGTGTGCATGTCAAGAAGTTGAAAAGTAGCATGAATACATTGTGACACACTACTCCATCCTCCAAACCAGAGAGTTTCTGCACTCTGCCTTAGGGTGGTGGATGGAACTTTATGAAGGGAGGAGAAGAGCCACTTCTGCACTCAAAAGAAGGAAGAAAGCGGCAGAGGCAGCAGCCTTCCCAACCCATTGAGGAAAGCCCATCATGTACTTGTAGACTAACATGGACATGTATCTATCTCCAATAGTTAGAGTATCATACTCTTCTTCATCTTCTTCCTCTATCTTTTTAGAATCATGTTCAATAGAAACATGATGTCCAACACATTGATAATGTTGGCTATATATAACAGTCCTAAGACCAAACCATTGCAGTATTTGGCAATTACTCATGTTCATCTCTAAAAACCATAAAAAATGTTCACTGATACACCTTTCAAAATTGTCTAAACCCAGAACAAGTTGCCAAAATAGGCTTAGTGTTTTAGTGATACACATTTCAAAAAAAAAAAAACCCAGAAAGATCAATGAAGAAGCTGTCAAAAGATGAGCTGGGTATCAATGATGCATCTACTCCAACTATGAACTATAAAAAAAATCAGCCATTCACTGTACAAGTCTGAAGTCTCATTGATGCTGATACCAAAATCAAAAAGTGAAAAATTATTGATACAAGTCTCAACATAATGAACAAGTTGCCAAAATTGGTTTAGTGTTTCAGTGATACACATTACCTTTCAAAAAAGAAAATTAAGACCAATGAATAAGCTACCAAAAGAAAAGATGAGTGTATGTATGAACAACAAAAGCTTCATCAGAACCAAACATCATCTCAATGATGCACTCAAAAGCTTCAGCAAAATCAAAATTGTATATTTATGATGGTGTATGTATGAATAGCAGCAGAAGCATTGATCTCAGAATTAAGTCGAATACTTAGTGACTCACGAACTAGGGCTTTCTCTGCTTTTTCATGTTGAATGAAGAGAAGAGGCATTGATGCCACTCTTAGTCGTGTCAGTGTCATGAAACTGGCCTCTTTGAGAGGCAATCAATACGGGAATGCGATCACTGCAGTTCCTTTTCAGGCAGCTATTGCAGCAACAAAAGCTTCAGCAATAACAAAATCAAAAGCAGCAGCAAAAGCAAAAGCAAAAGCAACAGCAACCTAAGCATAAGCAGTAGCAGCAACAGCAACAGCAAAAACAAAATTGTATATTTATGATGGTGTATGTATGAACAACAACAAAAGGACATGTATAAAAAACAAGAAAGGCCTATCTATCTCCATTAACAAAATCAAATGATGGTGTATGTATGAACCTGTCAAACTGGCAAAAAAACTTGTATATTACTTGTGTATCTTGTATATTTATGTACTAAACACTTTATAAATGATTCATCTGAATATATTTACTTTGTTATTCAAATGCACAATCAATATTATATTCTTCAATATTACATAAGAGCAAGCAAGCTCAAACAGACAATTTTTATGTACATAAGTGTCACGCCCCGCTTTCCAAAAATACAGAATGCAAGCACGTGACACGGCCCAGCGAATGACTTGCATTATCCATAGGCTGTTGTTGATCCAACTCAACAATATAAACAAGTAATAAAACAACCACGCATGCAATGAAAGAATAATCACATAAATAACAACATTGGAAATTAATGTATAAAAATAACCAACATCATCAAAATAACTCAACATCTGGAAATTTAACAAACAAAATTCGGGTCGATGCCCACAATACAAGAAATAACATTTGTTCAATTTTATTAGAGTCATCAAATAAAGCAACATTTAATTTAGCGTTGCAGTAAAACATCTCCTTCACCATTGTTGCTCCCCTACTTCGTCAGGTAAATCTCCTTGATTACCTGTAAGTTACTCATCTAAAGAGAGGAAAAAGAAAGTCCTTAGAGCAAGTTGTGGACATGCAAGTAGAGAAACAGAGAAACAATGACAATGGTGGTATAGCAATGAATTCGATAAACGGTGAAATCAATAGTGTTGAACATTGACAAAGCGATAATAGTACAATATGCAATAACTATGATTTATCACGATAACGATAAACAATATCAATAATGGCAACAATAACGATAACACTATTCAATAAAGATAACAATATGCAATGATAATGTGATGAGAGCCTTAAGTCTATTAATCATTTTTTTTATCCTAACTAATGCACGTACTACTGTGTCCCATGTGTGCCGTACCACAGGTTCGATGCATACAATCAATTTTGTTTAGACTGAGGTGGTAGATTCTATAGTTCATGTACTGGGTATGATGACGATAACGGTAATAACACTGGACATGTGTAATTTCTTACACGATGTCGATAACGATAAAAATACTAGACATGTGTAATTTCTTACACGATGCCGATAACGATAATATTCACTGGCCATCATCTGAGTACACTTACTATATTGTCAACTACCCTAATCAACCCTCAACCCCGGCTTGATTAATGTTCTTTATTCAATTAACATACAATAATACAATTAATAAGGGACACTAGAAAAGGTGACAAAATAACCCTAAGATCATGCAATATACTCTATACAATAGAATGTACCAAATATAACATTATAAATATAATTGTATATTATAAAACATAGAATCCCAATTCTGGACAGCAGTAGGTTGCTGTACCTAAATAAGAATTCCTGTTGCTAAAGATTAGCAAATATGGATCCGTCAGAAGTTCTTGAAACTAGACTCCTGTCCGATTCCAATGCATACTTAAAGTCTACATTCCGACAATGGTAGCTAGGTGAAATTCAGCGTTCTTTACAGATTTTAGTTTCTGGATGAGTGTCAATGTTGACTAATTCTAGTCGTACGGGCAATAAATAATCATTACGAAAATCAGTAAAAATAATTTTTATCACCCTAAGCATGTTATCTACAAATCTGGAATTTATCTTGGCCATATTTGATCATTAGTTCACTTAATTTAACAACCTAACATGGTATGTATATGAATCTGAAATTACAGCGCAGTAGTAGCAAAAGGGTCATAACTCGGGCGATTCAAGTCGGAATTCGAAAATTCTAGAGGCTATCGATATCTAGACACTTAGAGCTAGGTTTTGTAATACCCCACAAATTAGCATATGGCTATTTTGTACTGTAACCCGCGCATTGACTAAGTATTGCACACGATTACATTTTCTCCTAGAAATTATCAGTTAAATTGAGAGATTTCATACATACGGGCTGTTCTGAATCCGATGAAGTAAACTCGGAATATCATCTCGATTAAACTGGGATTTTGTCCCGATTATTTCGACCAGACAATTGTCGGGTGAAAATTATAATTTCTATAAAAAATGTATTTTTATGGATTTTAATTTATATGTATTAGTTATTTCAATTAAAGCTAGTGCTTGGATTAAATATAAATTGTATTTGTGCACTAGGGTTAGAATAGGAATATGGTGACCTAGGGTTCCTTGACCTAACCTAGGGTTAGGAACCCTAGCATCATGATGATCATGGCTTGATCTTAATAAAGATCCAATGGTGGAAATAAAACACCATGTGCATGTTGACTTGTAAGAAGGAAACTTCCATGAACCTTCTAAGGAAGCTTCCAAGAAGTTTCTCCCTTGAAAGTGATGGCTTCATCCCATCCACCCATCTTCCACTCACACCACCTCCCCCCATCCCCACCCTACATCCCATCCGGCCCAAATCAACCCTAGCTCCCATTTTTATAAACCCCCCCACTTCCACTCTCATTCTTTCACTTGTTCACCATTTTTCTTGTTTCAAAAAAAAAGGAGGAGAAAGAGAAGGAGAAAAAGGAAGGTGGAACCTTTTGTAGGGAGTTGTAGTAAGGTGGAGAAGTAGGAAAGATTGAGGAGGCCAAGTTATACAAGTGCAAGGTGCAAGGCAAGCAAGCAAGCAAGCTAGGAGAAAAGCTACAAGGAGATTCTTTTGCAAAACTTCAAGTGGGTGATCTTTTGAACTCTTTGGTATTTATTTTGTTTTGGTATGAATGGATGTGTAGTAGTGATATTTATGATTTGGTTACCATGATTGAGTATGAGTAGTGCTAGGAAAAGATAAATTGTATGGTAGAGAATTATTCTTTTGAGTTTGATTAAGTAGCATGATTGTGAGGGTATATTGGGGAATTTCTTACGCCCAAACGGTTTGGAATCTTGGGCTAAAATTCTGGGGTATTGTTCTTATATGTATGTAGAGTATCCATGATTTTTTTCATAATATTTGGATGCATTTTAGTAGCCCAAACAGCGGGTCCAAGTCCGGACAGTAAGCAGCCAGAATGGCTGCTGGCTGTGATGATTTTTGGGTGTCTTTCCGATTTTATATCTCGGAAATGACAGGGCATTTTGAGTTGAAAATTTTTGTGGACGCTTTTGTATGTGTCTACAACCATAGTCTTAAATTTTGTAATTTTTCGAGGTCGTTTGATGGCCCGGAAAAATGGTAGAATGCGACGGGTCCGTAGGTGTCGGCTGAAGCTGACTGTGCTTTGTGCTGAAGTTCAAAAAGCCATAACTTCGTGTACGTTTATTATTTTGGTACGAAATTTCGGGAGTAGCTTGGGGTATGAGTCTATTTGATGAATCTCAAATTTTAGAATTTTTAGAAGTCGTTTGATGAGGTTTCAAAGGTAATTAGTAAGGGGCAGTAAATACCCTGCAGAAAAAGAACAGCTGAAAATCGGGTTATGTTTGAGGAGTCGTAGATCGTTGTGTGAAATGAATCTGAATGTGAATTTTGGACACGATGAAATAGTATATGTGTAGATAGAGAATCTCAAATTTCATGATCGTTGGACTTAGGGATGATTTACTATTGAATTTTAAAGTAAGGTACGTTCAGCCTAGTACGAGTTGTCTAGTTCGTGGAGATAGATATTCCTAGACTTATCTGTTAAGAATTTGGGCGACTGGCCAACTAGAGATTGGCAGTAGGGAATCATAGCCTTCTAATACAACTAGGATTTTGAAATTCCAGGTTGTAGGTTGGAAGTTATGATTTTCCAAAGTGGGACAAATTTGGCCTTGTCGAGAAAATGTTTACTAGAGAAATAAAACTTTTCCCTTGTTGTGCACCCGACGGAAATTGGTATCCTTGAGAACCTTAAGAAAGAATTGAACCTGAGGACGTGTCCAATTAGGAAGTTAAAGTAGGCAATCTTACCTTCCCATAGGACCCCGAATCGAGTAATTCCGATAACTAAGTGAACTCTTATGATATCGGACAAGTGCAGCAAGTGTGAAAAGGAACGTACTACTAAGAGTATATAAGGGTTATTGGATGACAAGACGATTGAATTTGAGGAAATAGTCAACTGAAAAGTTATAGACTAGGGTCTTACCTTTCCAGAATGGGAGATACCAAGTAATTCTGACTTGTGTGCTGAAAATTATGGACATTATGAGTCTAGCAACCTATTGTCTAGACTGACTTCAAGCTTTGAGTTAACTCGGGGACTTGAGTCCTACAAAAGGAAATTGAGGGAATCATCGACTAGGGGATGGCAACGGATCTCCTCACCTTCTAGGAAATTCTGAGCGTATTGGTTTCTGATGAGTGTAGCTGGGATCACAGCTACTGGTATTTCTTGATTGTTCCATCGGACAATTGATGAGGAACCCTCTGCCTACCGCAATATGGTGATCGTGAGCTATCAGATTTAAAGGATGGGTTTTTAGCATTTTATTCGGAACTTAGGCAAGTTCCTGTGCATGTACTCATGGTGGACATGAGTGAGTTGGGATATAGCTCTGTTAGATTGTATTGGGTGTCTCGATGCCTAAGTCTGTCAAAAGTCCAGAAAGGATAATTATGTGCGTGCTTACCTTCACTAAATTGTATTACACCATCAGGACACCGTTGGACCACTCACTGAGGGCCATGGGCCGAGATTATTTTGGGTCGCTGACCTATGAAGGTATTGGGAATCAGTGGATGTGATTCCAGGATGGTTGTTACCTTGACAGACCAGTCAGGCTCGATTTTGTTGATCGACACCGAGTGTGGTTTGAATAACAACATATTTTCAGTGAACTAGACTGATTAGTTTTTCTTTATTGTTTCGCTTGAAGACAGAATTGGTGTTAGGGGTGATTTCCTATAATCCAACTTGTTCTGAGAGTTAGCACTAAGTGGTGATACTGGTTGTCTCTTCCTGTCATTAGGGATACGCACTGCGGTGCGTATCTTGCACTGTTAATTTCTAAAGTACCATGGTAAGAACGGGATGCTGATATCCTGGCGGATCGGGGGTATTTTTAGGACCTCCGAGGTCGTCATGTTCTATGTTGGTGGACACGAACGGATCATAAAGGATCTTTGCGCAATGGATATATCGCGGTATATCTGTAAGTTCGTCACAACTTTCGAGGATGGTTCGACGCAGTAATTATTGGTGACTTCGGGGTAGCGCCCCGCATTATTTCTTTTATTTTATTTTCACCTCCTCAACTATGTCATACTATCAGGAACAAGAAGTAGACCAAATTAGAATGCATTGCATAGCGAGGGTTCTAATCCCTAAACATGGAGACAACGGCTTGATTTGGAAAGTATGTAGTATGGGACGCATACATTTCCAAAGTCTTGCTTGCATTAGACTAAGTACGTTGGCTTGACCTGGGTCACATGTAGTTTGGGATGCATGTGCATCCAGAATCTTGATGACATTAGATTAAGTGCATCTATTCCATACTCTGTATTGTTGCATTAGACTCAGGCCATGACATACACGAACACTAGGAAATTAGGATACACATTGAATTCTCCATTCAAGATGAATTTGTGAGTGTGATAGTTTGAGGATCGCTGTTTCCTTATCAGCATTGCGTTAGTAGAATTACTGACGTACCCCACCTTTTAGGTACATGGAGATCAGGTCACGAGTATAGGAGAGCCCAAGATTAGCAGGGCATCCAAGTAGTGGCAGTATGCACATCTACCCTTCGAGCGGGTGCAGAATTATCAGGGTCGCATAGCAGAAGGCTCAAGCCGAGGGACAAGTTCCAGAGGGGGCAGATAGACCACTCAATGGAGTTTCGGTAGTTACCAAGGGATTGCCGATCTGAAAGATAGCTAATGGCTTCACAAGAAATGTTTAAGTATTCTTGTAGTCAGTTGTAATAAAGTATGTAATTTGTATTCCTTGTTCAAGGACAATTTGATATTTGTAATTATTGATGTAACAACTCTGATGGCAATAAAAATGTTTAAATTTCCACGTTATTTACTGTGTTGAGATGCATTTGAAGGCAATGATCTTGGCGATGTCACGGATGTCCGATAACGGGGATCCGGGTCGTTACAGGTTTCATATTGAGGAAGTGACTGATTTTAATGACTTTATCTAGGTTTAAACAGCACAGCAAGGTTCAGGTTGGCATAAAATTTCAGAATGTCAACATGTTCATTTTGAATAAAACGATTAAAATGTTAAGAACGATGAATTGGGGTTTAATAATCATAAATCACAGCGAGCCAATCCTATGTGAACATGGTATTAGGATATATAATGTCCATAACTCTACTAATTACAATCAACTAATTTATCGATAGCAATCACATGAACAATCAAACCTAATATACAATCTACAATAGTTGTCTTTAATGTCATGAGATGAAATGTAACAATATTTTCCTGTTCTTATATTCAATAACTAACTACATGGGTGCATGTACGATTCCTATACATTAGAGGCAAAAAGACGACACGAAGTCGAGATTACCACTTGGATTCGCTTGTGTAAATCCGTGGTATCCCAACGATAGAATACAATAACCAGTATGCGATTATCAATTTGGATCTACTTACGGGATTCAATAAAAATATCGAATATGATACAATAAATATTCGATAAGAGATGACTTGCCTTTTTGACGATTTGATCCGATAAATATTAGAATCCGAGACATGTGCGAGCTACGTGCGAAGATAACCAAATAGTAAGTAACAACATCCATAACTCACTTAGATCTGGGCAGAACACGGGACAACTATTCTGGATCCGATGCGCCAAAACACGGGACACCGAATCAAACCAATCACACTCCAACTCCACACCGGATCCCTCACACAACAGCACACACCGAACTCAGATCCGCTACACCCGAACACCGAACAACAACTTTACCCACTCCCGTCTTTTCTTCTTCCCCAAACATGCCAGAGAGAGAGTGCGCGCATGGATGAGGGGACAGCGGCAAGGGTGTGCAAGATGACTGGCGGCTGCGAAGTGGACAGGCAACGGCGGCACTGAGGTCGAGAGGCGATGCTACAATGAAGGACGGCAGCAATCGAGTGGGGCTCTGTTTTCACTCCGAAAACAGGAGAAAGCGGCGATGGAGGATCTCGGCACTTGGACGGCGACGGTGACATGCTAGTGGGTCCACGGTGGTTGCGGTGGAGCAAGGAGGAGCGAGGACGAGGTCATGGCGAGGAGTGGTGATGGGAATTGGCGATGGCGACAATGGGTTCGAGGAGTCGATGGGTTCTTCAGTTGAGTTGGGTTCGAGCGATGGAATGGAGGAGATGACGAGGATCTGGGGTCGATGGCGAGGCGAGGGCGATGGTGAAGGGACGGTTTGGGCGATGGGTTGAATCGAAAATGGGAAGAGGAAGGTGAGCGGAAGAGGAAGACGATGAGCGGGAAGGATTGGGTTTCGACAGTGGGGGGTCTGCACAGTGAATGGGGTTAGGGTTGCACAGTGCGGGGGTTAGAGAGGATGAAGGGGTTTGGCTGCATATTAGGGAGTATTAATTTATGGTTATTAAAGATAGTAATGGGGAGAGATTTTGGGGGCTTAATATTTGGGATTGAGTTTTCAAATTTTGGGAGTTACGGATTGTGGAGATTGTGGGGAGTAATTAGGAGGGATCTTAGGGATTGGCTGTTAGGGAGAGATTGGGAGTTGATTTGGAATATTGGGTTTGGGTGAGAGATCCAATAGGAGGTGGATATTGGGCTTTGGGTACAAAATGGATCAATTAGGAGGACAATTCACAACCCAAATTAGGACAAAGGCAAATTACAAAATTAAGTCAGAATTAAGAATACAATGAATAGATTTAAAATAATCATTGAAATTAGGATTAGATTATGAATGACATTAGGATGAATATTATTCAACACAAAATGCGACAAAAGAAATGAACTAGAATTACAATGGAGATTACAATTGGGATCAATAACAAAAAGGGAAAAATGAAAACGGGAGTTACAATAAGAGCAAGCAAACAGATAACAATATACAAGTTTCCATTTCTTCAATTTCTTCATTTTCTTCACTTTGCTTGCTAATGCTTCTTCAGAAGCTTCTTCTACATTTGTTTCTCATAATTTTGGTCTTTTTCATCTTCAAAACAAGCAAGCTGCTGCTATTTCAAGTTCTTTTTGTTACTACTTCTTCTTCTTCTTCTTCTTCTACCAACCACAAAGTAACCTGCTTCATCTTCTTCTTCTGCTAACCACAAAAAACCCTAGTGTTAACAAAATAATTATGTATCTATATATGCATGAAACTAAACAATACATTAAACAATTACTAGTATGCTCAGAACACAACTGTCAGCAAGGATTGATCAAATTTGCCAATTATAGTAGCATCAATTCATCAAAATAATTCCAATAATGGTGTCACTAGGGCTGCATTTTAATGCCATGCCAACTAGTGAAATAAAAACAAGTGGTCCATTTGATGTTTGTAATCTAAGTTGATAGAGTCTGGAGCTCCCATCTGAGCCATTTAATAAAATTGATCAAGTGTCTGTAGCACCAAAGAAGGTATAGTATATTCCAACGTCAGAAGTGCTTAAAATTGCAGTGACTTATGATACTCAACTTATATCCAAGTTAGCGTCATATAAAAAACCAATTTATATTTAAGTAAGATCACTAGCATATATATTTTACCTATACAAACTTGTGGATCTTGCGAGGTCTAAGTTTTGTATAGTGAGATTTTGCATGATCTCTTTAATGTAGCAAAGAGGAGAAGATGTAATATGGGTTGCTACAAATTAGCTACTACAAATTAGCTACTATAGATTAGCTACTACATATTATCTACAGGAAAGCTGCAAATTAGCTACAAATAAGCTGCAAATTATCAACACACATCAATGCAGCCATATTAGCTACTAAAACTTCACCTTGAATAATTCTCATCATTGCATACACACACAACCAAATATGCTTCAAAACAATAATTTCAACAAACATTGCCAACTTATACCCAGTATCAAAATATCGCAACCCACTCATCCTATAAATAAGCAACTTATATCCAAATGTGACTCATCATTACCTACACACACAACCAAAAGAAAATACAAGAATTTGAACAAAATTCTTAAAAGCATGTATGAGAATCAAGCACTTCCCTCCAAAAAAATTGTGAAATGGCACTTCGGAGATGAACAACCCAAATCTGCAACTGAAATGGTAGTTTAGTGATGAAGAACCCAAAGCAGTTTCGACATGGAGATGGAGAGTGGCAGAATCGGGGACTAGGGTTGAATTTGTAGGGGTTGAATTTCAACATGGAGATGGAGAGGGGCTGAATTGGGGACTAGGATCGACATCGAAATGCCACTTCATTGAAATCTGCACCTGATTTGGGGGTTTAATTTGAAGGGACGAAGATGATGAAGAAGCTAGGGTTTCGGGATTTGGGGGGATTTCGAGAGCGCGAGATGAAAATGGAGTTGGAGATGTAGATTGGTGGCGGCTGTGGTGAGAGCAGTGCTGAGGTGGAGCTTCGGAGGCTAGAGTTTCGAAGAGAGAGGAGGAAGACAAAGAAAGAGTTGGTTCAGGAGAAAGGAAAGAAGGGGAGGGGAGGGGGGGGGGGGTTGGTTTTTTAAAAGAGATGGTATTTTGGTCATTTCACATACTTTTAACGGGTTCATACCCGTTAAGAGGTATATTCTTGAAATATTCTACTAACTTAAGTGAGAAATAGACTGCAGGTGCATTTAGGTCCAAATAATAAAAGTTTGGGTGCTATTGGGATATTATTTTCACTTTAGGTAATTTCTATCAACTGTGGGTGTCAATAGGTCATTAACCCTTTGAAGAAAGACTATTTATAATTAGATAATTGTTTTCAACATAAAAATCAATATAAACATAATTTTTACAACCAGCTAACTTTTTAACTGAGATTGCTAAAGAAATTTACCTTTAGAATGAAAAAATGCTATCATTTATTTGTCATTGATCAGTGAACACATTGGTGGAGTTGGCAAGTAGACTGACATATTCGATCTCCATTCTCCGAAATACTGCAAATCAATATTCGGTGACTTAGCTTACTGTCATGGTTGATATTATGCCATTGATGGTGATGACGATAATCTTGTTGCGGGATGCTTCTTCTCCCGTGGCCAATCTGCATGGAATGAGAAGCCAACTATTTGCTTTACGGTCACCTTAGCTCATGAATTGTTGCTTATTATGAGAAAATTATCATGGTTAGGTTTGCATAATTTATTATTTTCAAGTTGGTTAAAGACGATGGGGAGGGAAGTTACATAATTGAAAATGGGTGAAGAGAGATTCTATTTAGTGGTCGTGACTTATGTTTATTTTGGAAGACAATCTTTAGTAATCTCCAAAAAAGAGTTACTTGGCTATTCCCAACTTTAGCACGGCCAATTAAACCTGAAACCCAACTCGGACCCGACGTTGGACCGGAACCGACCAGGTCAAATGCGGGTCGGATCTGGGTAGTAAAATGAGACCCGTTGCTTAGTCGGGTTGGGTCTGAGTCCACACAAAGTAGACCCGACCGGGACCCGAACAAAAAAAACAAAGCAAGTAATTTTTTACCCGACCCGACCCTACCCGGACCCGATAATATATTTAAATAAAGGGATAATTTAGCAAATGCCCTCATTCAATATATAGAAACTAGCATATACCCTCACTATTTAAAAAAAAACTATGAAATACCCCCAGTTTGGACGGAACTGTTAAAATCTCCGTCAAGTGAACTCACGTGCGTCACACTTGATATGTAAAAAGACCTAAATACCCACGATAAAATGTATTTTAGCAAATACCCTCATTCAGAATGTGAAAACTAGCATATACCTCCACTATTTAAAAAAATGGATATTCGAGATATTTAAGCAAATGCCCTCATTCAAATGCGGAAACTAGCATATGCTCCCACTATTTAAAAAAAAAAACACTAAGAAATACCGTCAGTTTGGACGGAACAGTTTTAGGATTTTGAATACTATATAATACGTGTTTGTTGTTTTGACAAAAAAATATCAATGTCAGCATCAATGCTTTGTGTCCACATCTCAACTTGGTTGTTGTTGAAGATGATGCACAACCTAGTGTTGACGGTAGGTAATACCATATTAACAATGTTCGTGACAATTCGTTAAATTTGTAAATTATTCATTAAGAAATAATTTGCCGAACAGATTCGTGAATTATTTGCAGGTTTGCATTTAATTCTCGCAGTTCGCGAATTATTCACGAAAATCACGAATTAAACAAATATTTCGTGAATTTAGCGAATTATACAAGATATATTCATGCATTTGTATATATTTTACTTGGTGAAGAGTACTATACTTAGATGCATTAAATTTTGTATTTCTTTCTTCCTGAATTTTTGCCGAATTGTTTTCCTGAATTTTCTAGATTTTTTTTTGATTTCCAAATATTAAATCTTGTCGAATTATTTATAAACGAGGAATTTGTGACTTTGGGTAATACACAAGTTACTGTTGAACCTATTGTGAATGAAGATGATGGAAATGATGATGCACATTCTATAGTGGAATATGTGACCACACAATCTGTTGTAATAGATAATGGTACAGAAGCTAGTGATGATGTGTAACACCTCGAATTTGTAAAATACCGAAAATATCTGTTTTTATATATTTTGAGTTGTGAAAATTATTTTTGATGTATTTTAATTAAATATTGATATTAGTATGAATATTTGTGGTAGATCGGTCTTATTGTTATGTTAGAGTTAAGAGTTGAGATTTTGCGTGAGGAAATATAGTTTATTTTATTTTATCGTTATGGGGGATTATTATAAAATAATTTTAATGTGTTTCGTATTGTTTATATTATTATAGAAAAGAGTTGGGGGTTTAATTGTAATATTTTTGATGTGGAGGGTTTATAGGTAAATATACCTTATTCTTATTATTATTATGGGTAATGCTACACCTACAACCTTACAACCTTAGGTGTCCCAATCTCATTGGAGATGTGTACAACCCACTTCCACCTACTCTACAATACATTCCAATGAAATTGTGCCACCTAAGGTTGTAAAAGAAAGGTTGTAAGAATAGGTTGTAGGTGTAGCATTACCCTATTATTATATACATTATTTTTTAAAAATCCTCCCCATTTTCTTTCTTTCCTTCTTTCTTCTCCCTTCCCGTTCCCTTCTCCCAATCCATACCGAACCCATTCGGCCTTAACTTCCCCCACCCAAATCCACTCCATTTCCTTACTATTTCTAAATTAAATTGGGAGCTAGGCTAATTGAAGGGTTCTCTACATCGTGGAAGTGTCGGATTTTTGAAAGGATTTCGAAAAGGTAAACCCTAACTATTTTATTGTATAAAATTTAGTTGGGTTAATTTTTATGGAGTAGGATTATTTTGGTAGAGAGATTTAGAGATGTTGGAAGTGGAAGATTTGAGGAATTAGTGGATTGTTAGAGAAATTACAAGTTGTTAGTAAATTAGGGTTTTGGGTTTGAAAAATAGAGATGTATATATATAAGAATTATCTCTTGTATGGTGGTAAAAATTGTAGTGAGCCATTAGAATAAAATGGGGAGTAGTGATTTTGGCATAAACTCGAACTATAGGGTTTATGAAATCGGGTAGAAAACTCGATCCAAATAATTGTAGAAAATACATATGAGGGTGTAGAATATTATGAAAGTATTAATATGAATTTAGGATGATTTCTGTAGGCTTCCAGCTCAATTAAATTGAGTGAAATGGATTATAGGTGAAAAGTGCACGCCGGGTGTTCGATGAAATGCCCGAGCGAGATTTAGGTGAGGATTTGATGGGTTCGGAGGTGTAGTTGAGTCTCATTATTATTATTAATCCTAATATGTGAGATTAGGAAAAAGAGGATTAAAGAAATTAGAAAATACAAATTTTTCTTATTAGAAAGCCTCCGATCTATAAGGGAGTGTTTGTATTGGGGTCCGAATTTGAAATCTGTCGATGTAGCTCGGCTACTTATGTCATTTGTGACGTGTGGGTGAAGAAGGATTCGAATTTGGAAGTTCGTAGGTCATGTTATGAGTTTTAAGCTAATCGGTTCTATAATTTTCCAATTAGGTGGGAAAAGTCGAACTTCGACTGGCTACTGGGCGGACATGGGACACTGTTTGCTCGATCCGTCAGGTGAGTATGTTGTATTTATAAATATTTTATATTGTGGCCGAATTTCGTGGCCTTTTGATATATTTTGTGGAAGTTATGCCAAAAGTGGATTTTTATTAAAAATACGGATTTTTAAGGGTCCAAAAATGGATTTTTGAGATATGTGGTAAAATTGACTATTTTAAGTATATAAAATCTATATTATAGATTATTGTGATGTGTTGAAGTATAAAAACTAAATATATTAAGCGGTTTATGCATATAATTACCCCGTGCATATTTTGTGCATGTTTTTGGGTGAATAAGCCGATATAGGCGATTTGGTATATGTGGAGCCTTGTGTATGGGCTAGCTTGCTATGAATGGATGCTATAAGATGTAATTAGATGAAATTAGTAATTGTGGTCATATTTTGGAGACCCGCGTATATATAGTGCATGTTTTATGCTTATTTTGGGGCATATAGACCCTTATAGGTGATTTTACTCACATAGAGCATTGGGTATGAGTTAGTAGGCTATGATTGGTTGTTATGGAGTTTAATTAGATGAAATAAGTGATTATGGCCCTATCTTTTGGAAACCCACAATTGTGAGGTATGTTGTGATATATAGGTAGATGATTGTGGTTTGTGATGCAATAATTGATGAAATGAGTAAGCGGGTATATGTCTACAGTCTAATTGTGTTCTAATGAATTAATGGGCAATAGTATGATACTCTTACGATATGGAATGACATAATATAGTTCTTTTATTAATATTATAGCTTGGCATATGCCTATATCTGATACAATGAGATAATGAATAACATGGTACCCTTAATGTTGGTTGTTATGGCAAAATAAATATCCTGGCGCATTAATATTATGCATTAATATGATATGATGAGTTATGTGTTGAATAACAGGGTGTATGCATAATGTGGTATAATGATATGAAGAGAAAAGATCAGCTGGTATGTGCTAATAAAACGTGGTATTAATACACGTGACTAAAGTCAAGGTTGTGGCAGCTATTAAATTAAAAGTGAAACACTTGTGTGATAAGGTAAAATGGAAAGATGCAATGACTAATGCTAATAACAGATGGTTTTGTTGACCTATACCTACAGCAATCCTGGGGGTTTGGGCTAGACCTCCTTTATACCCAAGGACCGGCTTGGGGTAAGTGGACCCAAACTATGTTTGGGGTAAGTGGATTTTATCGCCCAAGCTATCGGCTTGAGGCCCGGTTTTCCCTCGATGACAGCTGTCGCGAGGAAGTACCCAATTTATCTGGGGTAAGTGGTTTTTCCCTCCTGGTTTCGGCTGGGAGGAAGTACCCAGTTTATCTGGGGTTAGTGGTTTTTCCCTCGATGACAGCCGTCGCGAGGAAGTACCCAGGTTACCTGGGGTCAGTGGCTTTTTCCCTCTTGGCTTCGGCCGGGAGGAAGTACCCAAGTTCTACTTGGGGTTAGTGGTTCACTCGCTAGTTCGGCTAGGAGGAAGACGTAGCCTCGGACGAGTAAGACTCTGTGTGAGCATCAGGCCGCGTGTTTACTGGGCTGTCGGCTTTCATTATGTTGGGATACTGTGGCTCACTGGTCGACAAACTAATAAAATAACTAAGTGTAAATAAAATGTGAAAGTAAAGAAAGTGGAACGTGAATTGTGAATGTGAAAGAAAGTGGTTGTGAATGAAATGATTGTGAAAGAAAACGAGTTATGGGTTAGTGTATGAAAAGAAGTGATAAATGTAGTACGTGGTTAATTTAAAATGAGAATAATAAAAGAGACATGTATTCTTATGTATAGTACGAAGCAATTGTATTATGTATGTGATCATTAAAGTAAAATATACAGTTGATATGAGTTGTACCTTGGAATTGTGTCAAGGAACTACCTGCCCGCTATTTCTGTGGAAATGGTGGGAACTACCTGCCTTGGCATAATTCGCAGGGTGAGTTGGTATGAGAGTGGTAATGATTAATGGAAATGAAGAATTAAATAAAGTGAAGATGATAAGTGATTGAAGTGAATTAATAACCAAGCTATCGGCTTGAGATGTGATGTGATATTACCCAAACTGTGCGTTTGGGGATGCAGTGATTATTACCCAAGCTATCGGCTATGGGGTGTGATATGTTGTGGCCCCAGATTGTGTTTGGGGATTAAGTGAAAATGATAATAAGATTTATTGTTTATAAGAAAAAGGAATTACTAAAGTGGTATAATGAAATGGGAATGAGCTATAAAACAAGTTTTCGCTGTAATGAGTATAAGCATTCTATTAATAATGTGTTAATGATGTTATGAAATGTGAGTAATTGCAATGGGCAATGAAATGTTGTATTTGTGTCATAAGGCATGAATGAATGTGATATTATGAGGATAAATGCATATGTTTATGATGTGATACTTGATATAATACAATAAAATAAATACTTGTATTATGAGATTGGTTATGAAAATGGTTATTAAAGAAGGTATGTTGTGATATGAGTTTGTGTATCTTGGAAGTGTGTCGGGGAACTACTCGCCCGCTATTTCTGTGGAAATGGTGGGAACTACCTGCCTTGACACCACTTCCAAGATGAGTAAGTGAGTTGTTGATATAATGCAAGTAAATGATGTGCATGGCTAAATAAAAATGAAGAAATATGTAGTAGCATCCTGTGGTTATAAATTTATAAATGAAGAATTGGTGATATGACGATAATTGTGAAATGATGAATATTCGGGTTAGGGAATTTAAATTGAAAAGGAATGGATTGAATGGAAATTCGGATTGTGCGAATATAAAATAAGGATAAATATGAGGTTGATGTGAAGTACATGGTGAAATGTGTGAATTAGGGGTAATTTTATAATTCGATGCAGATTGGAAGAGTATTTGATATAAAATTGTATTGATGATGTTTTTAAGTTCAGATGTTCAAGGTGTATCTTCTTACTTGATGTTGTAAGTTTAAATTATTTTCTTTATACATTTAATTCATTTGTTAGATTTTTAAATTATACTCACACCAGCAATGGCTAACCCCTGATGTTTTCTGGGGGTTAGGGGGGTCCCTCCCTGAGAGTGGACAACCCTAACTCTCCTGCAGGTTACTAGCAGCATGGCGAGGTAGCCATAGAGTTAGGAATTATATTTGGTAGAGATGATAAATTATTTATGTATTTAGTATATGCAGAAAAGTGAATAGTGATGTATTATTTTGTATTATGGTAAAGGTATATGTATATAGTGCTGTGATGAGGTAAGAAAGCCCGTACCCACCTCGTTGTGGAGTATTGGGTTCTGTGGTTGGTTTCTAAAAAGGTTTTCCTAAAATTTTTACAAAAATCTTATATGTTTTCAAAAGAATTTATGGTTTTTATTTAATATTTGATATACCGTTATGAATTTGGCCCCCAGAGCATGATATTATATTGCCTGTGTGATTCTGCTCATTTTGGTCTGGGGAGCCCGTGATATTATTGCCTGTGTTGTGAGCTACGGAATTTAGAGCAGAATTCCGTAAGCCTTTTGTGTTTCGGGGCAGAAATTTCAGGGGAGGCTCTGCCAAAATTTTATTTGAAATATATATATCTTAGTTTATGTTTAAAGTGATATAGAAATTGAAAGAATTGAATTTCGAGGTTTAGTTTTCAAAAAAAAAAATAATAATAAAATTGGTGTGTTACATGATGCACAACAATCCGTTGTAATAAATGATGGTTTTTGTGTTTTTTGGGATCAAAATCTAACGTAGAAGTTGTTTCCATTACATTGTTATCATCAGTACAGGAAGAAAGTTGTTCAGACTGAAAACAACACATAACACTCACATCTTTTACAACACCTAATACTTAAATAGTGGGGGTATATGCTAGTTTCCGCATTTTGAATGGGGGGCATTTGCTAAAATATCTCAAATATTATTTTTTTAAATTATGGGGGTATATGTTAGTTTCCACATTCTGATTGAGGGCATTTGTTAAAATATATTTTATTGTGGGTATTTAGGTCATTTTACATATCACGTGTGACGCACGTGAGTTTACTTAATGGAAATTTTAACGGTTCTGTCCAAATTAGGGGTATTTCTTAGTTTTTAAAAAATAGTGGGGACATATGCTAGTTTCCATATTTGAATGTGAGCATTTGCTGAATTATCCCTTTAATAAAAAAATAAATAGAAAATATATATAGGATGGGTATTAGAAATTTAGAATGACCGAGAAGTTTATTGATTTCCGTTTTTTCCTCAAAATCAAATCTAGGGTTAGCGTAGCATGCCGCCCCACTATATAAGGTTAATTACAGATAAGCGAGAAGCCATGAAGCTCCCAAAATTACAGCAGAGCCCATATCAACATAATTAACTCCGAGAAGAGTGTCAAAAGGAAGAAGATGCAGTGGTAAGGCACCAGCATCAGAAGGGGAGGGAGAATGGAGGTAGCACTCCCTCTTATCAAAATGATAGACAAGCACCCACACCAAAAGATACTAGCCAAAAACAACCAAATGAGCACAGTCTTGCCCAATCAACCCTGCAGACAAAACAATTGAAATTTGGAGTCATGCCACCCAGAAACTCTAAATACAGAGAAAAAATAGATGATCAATGAGGCATAAGAACAGGAACGAAATGACCGTAGTCAAAAAACAGTAAAAACCATGTCACCAAAATAAAAACAGAGAGCGTTAGATAGCATTAAGGCTGCGAAGACATTGGAAAGCATTTTTCAGTCTGTAAAATAGAAGTGCTTCTTTGGCTTCACGGTTTAGAGACGAGGACCAATAGTCAAATAGATATAAGAATTCGTCGGTAATAGAACGGGAGGAAGTAGCCGAGTGATGGAAAGTTCTCTTGTTTCTTTCCATCCACGTGATCCAAACGATAATCTGAAATGACAAGTACCACGATCTGTGGTACTTGCCATTCGAAGGGAGCCTAGTCCAGCATTTGGCTAGACTGGACGGAATTACCGGCACTTCCCAAGATAGCGAGGAGATTTTCCAAAGAGCACGTGTAAAATCGCAACCCACGAATAATTGGTCCGCATTTTCTGATTTTGTTGAGCACAGAGGACACAATTGACCCCACACTAAATTTCTCTTGTTGAGAATTTCAACGGTCAGAATCTTATTGTTGAGGGCTAGCCAAGAAAGGACTTTCACCTTAATAGGGGCACAGGATTTCCACACAAGGTCGAAGAATGGAGATAAAATGCCTCTAAAATTAAGAAATCGATAGAATGATTAGACCGAGAACATTCCTGACGTGTTCCAACGCCAGTACAAATCTTCTTTGTCCCTCCATACAAAGTTGTTGAGAGAGGAAAGGAGAGCGTTAAATTCAGTAACTAAATCGGGAGGAAGGTTGGTCGATAGTGGAATCAACCATTGCCTTTGCAGGTTGGAGATGATGTACGAATCAGCAACCAAGGCAAGAGGGTTGGACGCCAGACGGAAGATAGCTGGGTAAGCGGTGGCAAGGGATGAGTTACCGATCCAGAGATCGGTCCAGAATCTAGGCTTTTATCCATCGGAACAAGCATGGGTTAAACCACAATGGAAAGCTGCCGCCGCTTTCCACACCCCCTTCCAGAAATGAGAGGCATTACGGTGAGTTTAGAACAGGAAACTCCACCACTTATCTACCGAAAAGTATCTGTCTTTGATACTGATGATCCAAGGTAAATCCTCAACTTTGAGTAGTCTCCAAAGCCATTTACCCAGAAGTGCCAGATTCTGGTGCCTAAGATTCAACACTCCTAAACCTCCAGCTTCTTTTGAGGAACAAATAAGTTTCCAATTACACAGGTGCGATCCGGGCTTGTGAATAGGAGATCCAGACCAGAAGAAGTTACTTCTGATCTGGTCGATCCTCTTGATGACCCAAGATGGCAAGTAGTAGAAGGACATCATATAAAGAGGGATCGCAGATAGGATAGAATTGAGGAGAATCAGTCTACCTCCTCGAGAGAGAAGTTTCCCTGACCAAACTGATAACCTGGATTCAACCTTATCGATCATGAGGGACCAATCCGATTTATGCAATTTACCCCATCTGAGGGGAATACCCAGGTACGTGATTGGAAAAGAAGCTATTGGGCAGTTAAAGAAATTTGAAATTTCGTCCTGCCTGTTAGGCGATCCCCCCAACCAAAGCACGAACGACTTTTGGAAATTGATCGATAATCCTGAGGCTAATTCAAAACAATAGAGTAGGAGTTTCAGATTCCTAAGAGACTGAGCATTTGGTTTGGCAAAAATAATTGTGTCGTCAGCGTACTGAAGATTCAGTACACTATGGAAATTACGAGAGTTGCCCAGACCTTCAATGACCTGGGCTTCCCATGCATTGCGAAGGAATTTACTGAACACATCTGCCACCAATGAGAAAAGGAGAGAAGAAAGCGGGTCGCCTTGCCTAAGACCACATTTAATTTTAAATTTGTGTCCTTCAGCACCATTAATGAGAATCGAAGAGGTCCCGGCGAAAAGGCTAGATTTAATCCAAGCCATCCATTTGGGGCCAAAATCCCTATGATACAGAATATCGAAGAGAAAATCCCAACTGACGTTGTCTTACGCTTTTTGAAAGTCTAGTTTAAGCAGAATACCTTCCGAATTAGTCTTATAACAAAGTGAAATGACCTCTTGGGCCGATGCGACGCTATCAAGGATAAAACGATCCTTGATGAAGCCCAATTGGGCCAGATCGATGAGAGGGGAGATAATTTCGCTAAGTCTAGCCGAAAGGACCTTCATAATAATTTTGAAGGTGGAGTTGATCAGACTAATCGGCCTAAAATTAACCACAGAATTCGCTCCCATCATTTTAGGGATGAGAACAATATGAGCATAGTTGATACGGTCGAAAGAGAAAGAGCCTAGGTGAAGCTCGGAGAACATACAGAATAGGTCATCTTTCAGCTAATTCTAGAATTTTTGGAAAAAGAATGCAGGGAAACCGTCTGGCCCCGGTGCTGTGTCACTTTTTAAAGAAAAAACCGCCGATTTGATTTCGTCCATGGAGAACGGTGCCTCAAGGGAGGAAAGGTCGTAAGCTTGCGGCCCGTATAGATGGTTCCAATCGAGACTAATGGCTCTACATTTTGGGGAGCCGATGGTATAACTTTTGTCCACCTTGTGAGGCTTTCTGGATCCACCAATGTCATTGGCCACCATGCTACTATGATGAAGGATTAAAATATAATTAGTTCTTACTATCATAGAATCAATTATTGGCGCATGGAAGTTGGCTGATGATACGATAAAAAACAAAAACATATATATCTTCATAATACCTCTCTTAAACCCCACTGTCAGAGCCAACTTCCCCTCCGTACTTAGAATGGTTCCCCCAAGATGATTGCAATCTCACTCCAGAAAATGTTAGGCTTGTTAATGAGTAGTTCTACTTTTAGGTTTACCTACAGTTGAATAACAACAACAACAACAACATATGGGATTTCGGACCACCCATTCGCCTGCAAACAGAAGCTCAGACATGGAGATCCACAATCACCTCTTCTCTTTACCATCGTGGTAAACGTTTTAAGATCCATAATGGCCAAATGCAATACAGCAGGTTGGATTGTACCAGTGGCTAAGGGAATCAACCGTCAAGGATACTCTATACTCCAATATGCAGACAATATACTCCTAATTGGCAATGGGAACCTAGGAGAAACGACCGTCTTTAAAGGAATTCTGTATTGCTTTGAAGCTTGGTCGGGGCTCAGAGTTAATTTCCACAAAAGTGCTCTCATTCCTATTGCTCTGACTCCAGAAGAGGCGCTGGATCATGCCACAATCCTCAATTGCCCCATAGAGAGTTTTCCCATCCAATAACTTGGATTTCCGCTAAGACCCGTAAAACTCAAAAAGAAGGATTGGCTACCCATCATTGACCGGGTTGAGAAACGGCTTGCAGGCTGGAAAGGGAAAGCCCTTTCTTTGGAAGGGAGAGTCACGCTAATTAATGTATTCTTCACAAACCTTCCTACCTATTATCTCTCTTTCTTTGAAATACCGTGATGGGTAATCCAAAGAATTGACTGTACTAGGAAATGTTTCCTATGAAAAGGGGCAGACCCAGACCGAGGAGAATATCACCTTATTAGATGGGAGAAGGCGTACATGAAAAAGATTCATGGAGGCCTAGGAATTATTGATCTTCGAGATATGAATCTGGCACTACTGGATAAGTGGTGGTGGAAAGTATTCCACCCTAATGGAGAAGGGTGGCAACAGTTTGTTCAGGGATACATGCATGGGAACGACACGAGAAATTTGGGCTTCAGGATAGGCTCGCGGGTATCCTGGTTCTGGAAATGTATCACTAAGGCATACGAACCCTTCCAGTGTTGTGCCAAATCAGCTATCGGAAATGGCAGACTTACCAGATTTTGGTGGGATAAGTGGTGTGCTGATCACACACTCAGATCCCTATTCCCCGACCTATATGAGCAGGCGACACAACCACACTGTACGGTGGCAGCAGCCTGAAAAAGAGGAGGCTGGAATCCATCTTTTAAACAACCGCTCAACCTAGACTCCCAGCTCAGATTAATGGAACTTCAGGCCTACATCACCAACACTGGAATTGCCTGCTCCCAGGGGCCCGATAAGAAAACCTGTGGATTGGAGAAGAACGGCAAGTTCACGGTTCGCTCAATGTATAATCGCATCCATTTTAGAGGATGTTCACCAAAGTGATCTGCCGTTATCTGGAGAACGAAAGCCCCGCTAAAAATTAAAGTTTTCCTATGGTTGGTGCTAAATGATGCGATCCTGACTAGAGAAAACCTCGCTAAGCGCCAACCGAATGTGGACTCTCAATGCGGGTTCTGCCACGCTACACTAGAGACTAGAGACATTTTTTTTCTTCAGTGTCCTAGGAGCAAAGCGGTTATCGTAGAGGTACTCAGCACCTTAGGGACATCTCAATATCCTACTACATACGAGGACCTGTGGGTAGGACCTAAGTTCGCGATGGAGATGGGTGCTATGAGAGAAACATGGTATATCGCTATCGCCGCAATGACCTGGGTTCTCTGGCTAGACAGAAATAATCTTTACTTTCGTAAAACTTGCAATAGTATTTCTGGCAATTTGACTCATATTTTGCATCTTATTTCATTTTGGGCTAATGAAATAATCGCCAGGGGAAGAATCGGAGGAGATCGAGATCGCCAGTGTATTTCAGGTTTAGGAGTTTGATGACGAGGAGATCGAGATCAGACCGACGATCGATTGATAGCCAGCACGGTATATGATGGTAATTGATACCCACTACCCCAAGGTTTGTTGGGGGGTATGATGTATTTCTTTGTGGCTAGCCTATGTTTTGTCTTTTGTCCCACCCCCCATGTTCGGGGTAGAGTTATGTTATTCTGTTCTGTTTGTAGGATTTTGTTGTAAGCTCAGTACTTTGAGTTTGTTTTATTAATCACTTATTAATTAAATAGGGTGGTCAGACTCTACTTTTTTTTTTTTTTACATACAAGAAGCTTCGCAAGAAATTTATATTTCAATATGAATACTTCTTTCGAAAAGTCATGAAATCATGAACAAAGATCCACACTTCTCAAATAGGTAGATGAAAAAAGGAGATTGCATGAGTTGAAAGACATACCTTTAAGTTTGACTTGAGTTCTTCACCTCAGCAGTGTTAAAGCGCCCAAGTATGCACGGTGAGAAATTCCTAAAACTGTAAAAGTTATCAAATAATAACGACACAAGCAAGCAAGACCGTATGTGTAAAGAAGAAGGCCCCAATTGTTCCTAAAAAAGTTAGCCATATTTCAAACAACAATGTTTTACCCACAATCTTTCTTACAACATTTTTTTCTACAATTTTAAGTGATACAATACCATTGAAGATGTTTTGTAGAGTACGATTATGATATCTTCAATGATATTGTGCCACCTAAAATTATATTACAAAATGTTGTAAGAAAGATTGTGGATGTAGCATTGTTGTACTTCAAATCCGTAGTAATTTTGGGATAATACAATCAAATTCATGCATCTAAAAATTAGATCTGCTCATATCTGATGAAGAAGAGAGGCAATGGGTACAAATTACAATTTAGGGTTAGTGGAAATAAGAAAAAATAAAGTTAAAAAATCAGCATGAAAGTTGGTTGGAGATAGAGAAAATGGAGGGATAGGGAGATCAGTATAGCCTAGAATGCTTGGAATAATTTTTCAACAAGTTGGCAAGGGAGAAGAGAGAGTAATAAACAAAACATGAACAGTGCAATTCATTCGACTTCCACTCTCAGTATTGTGATTTCAAAAATCTTAAATTCATGATGAAACAAACTCTGTGCGTCACACGGAAGAGTCCCAGCTCATTTTCATGACAAACAAAGAGGTGAAACAATACTTCCCACTGAAAACACTTCCAAGAGTTCCAACCACCCCATGAGTGCATATATTGCACATTATAAACTGATAATCTTTATTCAAGAACAAGACATGGATATATGAAGAAAGGATAGGATTGCCTTGCCTTTGATTATCCCTAGCATCTATATTATCCTGAATTTTTCAAATTTACCCCAAACTAAGCCACTTTTTCAAACATAATCCCAAACTAAGCCACTTACCAAACTTATTCCCTGAGTGAGTCAGTCTCTACCACGTTAGCTTATGGCCCAGTTGGAAACTATGACAGAGCACTAATGAAGTCGCAATTCCCAACTGCGGCAACAGTACAAATCGTTGCCACAGTTTAGAATATCAACTGTCTCAAAACCTTGAGAACTAGAGAACTAAGTGGTGGAGATAGAGTTGGACACTTAAAGAAATTTTCTAAGTAAAACTTTGTTAAAGATAGACCATTCTAAACATAGGCTGCAGTTTCCACTTGCGGCCTCAATTATACTGAAGTCGCGGTTGGAAACTTTGGCCTTTGGTGGCCAATTAAAAACCCAAGTTAATACATCGGGTTCCATCTGCGGCTTCCTTTCATTTCATCATCTATGTCTCCAACTTTGAAACCAAAATCTCAAAACCCTAATCCCAAATTCCTCTAACTCCTTTGATTTCTTCACCTCCGTTAAATCTCTTCCAACTCCGTCGAAGCCTCATGGTTGCCAATTTCACATCCCTCTCTCCAATTCCAAAAACCCTAATTTGAAGATTTGCCATAATTTCATATCACTATCTCAAAATCAAAATCCAAAATCCTACATTATCTCCAGCAACATCCCCAAGCATCTCTGACGTCATCTTCGCTGTAAAATTTCAAAATTTTTCAAGGTAACCATAAAATCCAAAATTACAACTTTTCTTATCCTTAATAAAATTAGTTTATTATGCTTGTTAGAATATATATTAATGACATTTAAGCTAAGGTGTTGTTACCAATATACCAAACTTCAATCCTATCAAGTTTTAAAATTTTTGAAATTTTATTTTTGAAGGAGACCAAAAGTTTTTTTGAAGGAGACCAAATGATCAAAAAAATAGCTTGTTGTTGCTATTTTTTTGTGGGAGAAAACAGATATTATGAGTTCTTCTTATGGAAAACAATAAAAGATTTGACATTTGCAATTCATCGGCGTTGATCATCGTAAACTGTTCTTGACTCTAAAATTTGACTACTGATGATGGTTGGATTTGATCTGAACGGTTGAGATTGCTCCGATTGACCTGCAAAACAGCCTGAAACATTGGAGTTCGCCCAGCGATAGACCCTCCAACGCTCAATTCAGAAAACTCAGAATATATTAAAAAAATTGTGAGCGAAATTTGTGATTACCTGATTTCTGAAGAAGTCATGAGGTATTTATAGTTGTTGAGGGTTCAGTTTCAAGATATTGAATTTATTTATACTTCCCGGTATTTTGATAAGGTTCGTTATCCTCTCTATGTGAAGAGATCGAGTTAGGACTCTTCTTTTGATAAAGAGTTTAAAAATAGTAAATCATACCTTGAAGAAATCTAGACCATTAATCAGGCGAGTGCACTTTTCAGATTGATCAGACTACTCAGAAATGGCATTTTCCACTAGCCTGCTCAGTGGCTGGCATCGAGCAGGGGAGGTGTTCGATGTGGCACCACGTGGAAAAAAAATTCTCTCCTTTTTTTCGACTGTTTCAAAAAAAAATTGGAAAAATCTTAGCCTTTGATCCACTTGGTACGAATTTCGATGCAATTCAACGACCAGAAAAGCTCATTTTCCACATTTTTTGCTCGGTGTTATGACTACTCGGTGGTTTCCACCGAGCGGAACCTGCTCGCTTCTTGACAATTTGCTCAGTGGTTTTCACCGAACAGGGCCTTCTTGTGTCCAGACACCGAGTAGAAAGTTTTCTCGGTGGTTGATAGTGAGTAGAGTGTCTGCTCGGGACTTGGCACCAAGCAGATCCCTCTTTTGAGAGGATCTGACCACAGATTTCAAGGTGATCTGATGGCCAAGAATTGGCTTTTTTGGCTTTCAACTTGGTGGCACTCTTGCTCAGAATTATCCACCGAGCTAGGCACTTGCTTGGATCTTAACTTCGAGGTGAGTCCGTCTTGCTGTCATGGCGAGAAGTCTATGCAAGCTTTGAAGCAATTTTCAGAGTGTTTGGGCTTCGTGGCCGCTAGAAGCCCATGAAGCCCAATTGACCTCTCCCTTAATCTATATAAACCACCCCTCAATTCACTTTCTCTCTTTACCTTGGAGCTTCTCTCTCTAAAAACCTTTTTTAGTCAATTTGATGATCTTTGTGGCAAGTTTCCAATGAATTTTCTGGCGAGTTCAGTCAATCAACCGTACTAGTCACTTCAAGTAATTATTTATTTATTTTTTAGAGATGTCTAGGGCTTCTTGGGTGATGAGACTTCCCCTTCGGGTCGTGGTGTCGAGCAACCGTCTGCTCCTCGCCTTACTAGAGAAGATAAGGGGAAGAGGTTGGTTGGGTCATCTTCGGTTGTAGTAACGACCATTGTAGAGGAGGACAGGAGGCCTGGTGAGTTGGGGAATACTTCTCCCCATTATCAGATCTCTCCTGCGTTATCCAGTACCCATCAGATGTAGTGGATGTTATAGAGTACGATATCCGGTACGAGGAGCTCGATTACCGGGAGATCTCCAAGGCGAACAATATAACTATGATCCACATGGTGAGCTATATGATCCTTCAAGAGTTTGATCTGATGTTTTCGGGCCTTAGTGTTCGAGCTTGCTCACCGATCTCTCCTGAGTTGTGTTTCTTCCCTTCGATGCTTTTCATGATGGAGTATGTCTTCCCCTACATTCATTTGTTAGGGAGGTTATAAGGTGGTACACTTTGATCTCCGTCCAGTACTTGTCGAATATGTGGAGACATGTTTGTAGTGTTAGGCGACTGGATATTCCCGAGGTTGAAGTTGATTCATATTCCCGAGTTGATCATGTTTTGGAAGGAGAAATTCTTCATTATTCGTAGTTCTGATCCATGGGGGATCCCTACTACTTTGTGGGAGAGTGTTCTGAAGAGGGTGAGGGCAGATCCGGGTTGAGTCCCAAGGAAGAGAGCATGTGTGCCGCTCTCTTGCGGTGCCCAAATTTGAAATGGAGGGAGGTCATAGAGGAGGTCCTCTTTAAGGGGGTTTCAGCCCGATATACCGTAGTACGCTCTCGTTTTTAGTTAGTCTCTTCATTTGAATAATTAGTCTATTATTTTTTGTGTTCAAATACTTTCTGCTTTCCTTTGCAGAGGCAGCTGGTATGGATTTCGATGTTATTGTGAAGAAGTGTTCGGGGCGGAGAAGCAAGGCCCCTGATGAAAAGAAGAGGGAGAGGGTCATTGCTAGAGCTGTGCTATCCAAGACCACTAAGAGCTCTGCGAATACTACCCCGGGGTAGCCGTCGGAACTCCTCATGTTTCTTCAGCTAGCCCTACGATTGGGTGCCTCTCTTTAGCTGTGGCACTTGTGATTGAGCCTCATCCTCTTAATGTGGAGGCTGGGTGTAACATCCCGTAGTTTCAAAATAGTATAATATATATATATGTGTGTGTATAAGGTTAAGATATGTTCAGTTTGATAATGAAATGGTATTAATAAGTGAAATGTGCTTTGATGGGGGGGGGGGGGGGGGGGGCACCCGTGAAGGAAGCAAATGGGCCGTGCTTTGACTTCGGTCAAAGATGGTTGACGTGGCTTCTCTCACAGGGATTAAAGACATGGATAAAGATAGAATGTAATATACTTAATCCCATATCGTTAATAAAATAGGAATAAACTAATAATAAATAGTATTAGCCAAGGATCAGGAGTCACCTATTCGGTTAACCAACTTTTGAGAGGCAGCCTGTGGTGGGCAGTTGTACTACATAGTATCTAATTTGTATTATAAATTGTATAAATTGTCTGAGCTAGGGGCAGGGGCGTTACAAATGGTATCAGAGCCGACTTTCGATACCGAGTGTGGAGCATTTTATATAGTCAGGCGGTGGGTTGACTGCGTCGGCAACGATTCACCGGGACTATAGACCCAGTCGTCGGATTGTGGTTGCCCATAGATGGAGGATAGAAGAACAGATGCTCTACATCGGCGAGAAAGAAGATCTTGCACTAGATTGTGCATGCCCTGTGCTCATCAGCGAGGACGCTGATTTCTGAAGAGGGGGGGTATCTGTAACATCCCGTAGTTTCAAAATAGTATAATATATGTGTGTGTGTGTGTGTGTGTGTGTGTGTGTGTGTGTGTTTGGTTAAGATATGTTCAGTTTGATAATGAAATGGTATTAATAAGTGAAATGTGCTTTGGTGGGGGGGCCCACCCGTGAAGGAAGCAAATGGGTCGTGCTTTGACTTTGGTCAAAGAGGGTTGACGTGGCTTCTCTCATAGGGATTAAAAGATATGGAGAAAGATAGAATGTAATATACTTAATCCCATATCGTTAATAAAATAGGAATAAAATAATAATAAATAGTATTAGCCAAGGATCAAGAGTCACCTAATCGGTTAACCAACTTTTGAGAAGCAATCTGTGGTGGGCAGTTATACTACATAGTATCTAATTTGTATTATAAATTGTATAAATTATCTGAGCTAGGGGCAGGGGCATTACACTGGGTTTGTTCTTACTGATGAGCTCAAGTAGATATTCATCCTAGAATAGTTGATCAGGATACACGATGGCTTTCGTGCGGACTCGGTGAGTTGTATACAGGAGATTCAGCCCCCTTTGACCCTAAAAGATTTGAGCATGTTGGCTATGGGGATTGTCGGGGATTCTACTTTGGAGATCTCCCGAGCGGCTATGTCAGTATGTGTCATGCCCCCACTTTCCAAAAATGAGAATACGAGCACGTAACAAAGGTCCAGCGAATGACGTGTACATTATCCATAAGCTGTAACAGATTAACTCAAAAAATTTGCAAAGGATCATAAACACGCAAGAATGAATAACCACATAACCAATGAATAAACTCCAAAAGATCCATGAAATAAATTCATTAAATAATATCCAACATCTGGGAGAAAAGAAATAAACTTCGGGTCAAATAAGCCCGGAATACAAAGTGCGATAAAAGTAACAATGCAGAAATAGTACATAACATGTATGAAATAATTATAGCATCCTGATAATTCAGCTCCATTCTCTAAAAGATTTGCTCACCAAGTCCCTCGGCCAAATCTCCTCCTGTACCTGCAAACTCATAACTAGAGGTAGGAAAAAAATATCTGTTAGAGCAAGTTACGGACAGCAAGTAGTAACAAGCAATGAACAACTAAACAGCACATAACGAGAAACAAGCGTCAGGGACAAAGAATCATATGATTAAGGATGGGACAAATAACATGTGTAACATGTAAATGAGTAACGGGAAAGCATGTAACATGTAACAGGGATCATGTAACTTGTAAACGGGAATCATGTAACTTATGAACAAGAATCATGCATGTGCTCAGTGTTAACCTTAAATCTATCAATATTTTATCAATCATGTCTAATGCACGCAATCCTGCGTCCCATACCACTGGTTCGGGTGCATACAAACATGTTAACGTTTAGATTCTAACGGTGAATTCTATAGGATTATATACTTGGGTCCTCCAGTGACAATAACAAGAATAGTATCATGTAATCAGGAGCATGTAACATGAAATCATGTAATCATGTAAGCATGTAATGGATTCTAGAGGTGGCCCTCATCATTTCAAGACGTGGCACTTAGTTCCATATAACTTGTAAGCAAGAATAGGTAAACATGTACACAAGGGTCACTATTACGAGAAACATGGGCCTCCTTCCGAGTACACTCCTATATTGTCCACTACTAGATTCTTTCCCTTATTATCCTGGCTTGTTATTTACTTTTACAATAATCAACATGAACATTTAACAATGAGAATGGTATCAGGACATGATCAAGGACGTATCAAGGCTATGCAATGTATGATATAATTAAATCTATCCATTAGAGGCAAAATCAAACATGTTTATACTTATCAACACACATCATACATTCTAGACAAAAAGACGTTGTTGTACAAAATTAACTTTCCCATTGCTACAGGAAATTAAATCAGGTTCCGTCAGAGGTTCCAGAAACTAGATTCCCTGCCGATTCCAATGCATATTCACACGAAATATTATAACTAAAGTAGTTAGGCATATAAGTTCATTCTTTACTGGTTGCATGTTCAGGCAGCATGTTAGGGTCAAATTCTTATATATAAAAGGTATTTGTAAAATCATTTTAAAATCTCATGAAAATCATAATTTGGTTCCTAACAGTGTTAAGTAATAACACGATTAATCCCAGATTTTAATTCGTAAATTTAATCTACTGTTTCGTTAATTAAACATGATGATATATTTTTAGACTGCATTCTGAAATTCAGACGTCATAGTACGAAAATCTGAATATTTTGCAATCTATAAGTCGGATTGCTAAACCTTCAGATAATCTGAATTCCAGACACACAGGGATACAACTCTTATTTAATGATTTTTAACTAATATTAAATTAAGTTAAGTCAAAAATCTAGTTCTTTACTGAACTATGGTTCTAGCAGCAACCTAAGGTCATGTTCTGATACATATAACAGGCCTAGAAAATCATCAGTTAATCTTATAAAAATATTCGATTCATGTCTGGTAACAACCTAGTTAATTTCAAGTTCTAATTCTAATGTTAACATTTTCTTTTAATTTAGAAAAAAACATGTCGATATGCTTGTAAACAACAATGTGGAAATTTAAATCCAGCAGTGTTAAAAATATGATAACTTGCAGTGTATAAACCGAAATTTAGATTCGTAAAAATTTCTAGAAAATAGATTCAAAGGGCTACACATATTGTTTACAAAGTTCTACTAAATTATGACAAAAACTGGGTCAAAACTTCAACACAACATGGAATAAGCACCAGGCCAGTGAGTTGATTATTATTAATTAGCAACAAATGGTGCATACATGCATATAACTTCATGGAAAATAATGAACAGAAAATTATACTCAATCTTTAGGGAGGAATTCTACTGTTGATGAGACAAACTATTATTATTAACATAGCATGAACATCATATCCAATCGAAAAGCATTAAATCATCATTATCTATATACATGTTTCTAATCTATGTATTCGTGTACTGTATGCATGTGATGATGTATTACAGGGCCTGGGTTTGAATCAAGGGAATGACACGAAAAGAAAACTACTACTTGGTTTCGTCGATAAATCCGTAGTAGTCTGTTTGACGAGTATCAACAATTAAAGACGATAACAGAATAGGAAATACTTGCGGGGATCAAAGAAAATTCTTGAACGAGAATAATAAATTAGTTCTAGGGAAACTTTCCTTAAAGACGATGACTTCGAATATAAAAGAATAACGGGAACGAGAGTCTCAACGGCAATGCATGACGGTGACAAAGACAAGAGAGACCGCAACAACAATAAGAGACAGTGGCAATAGCGAGGCGCCGGTGCTGCAGTAAAGGCGATGAGGGCGACCGAAAGGCACGCAGGTGTGCGGTTGTAATGATTGGCAGCAATGCAAAACAGGGGGCAGTGGAGAGGCTACTAACATTGGAAGGCAGCGGGGTTGCAGTGCTTGCGGAGGCGCTCAGGGGAGGCAGCGAGAGTGGCAATGATCGGCGGTGAGGTAGCAGGAGGGACTATGGGGTGAGGGTGCAAGTCAAGGATGGAAGTCACTGGTGGTGGAGGAAGGTGGCGGCAAGGTCGATGGTGGAGACTGGGCGACGAGGAGGATCCGGTGGTGGAGAGCGACGGGGATGGTGCGACAGGTGCTCGAGTTTCGAAGGCAGCAGCAATAGCTGCAGTGGTGAGGCGACGAAAAGGGAGGCAGCGGTGCTGTGGTGTGCTATAGCAGCGGTGGAAGCCGCGAGGTGGAAGGGGGTTGTGATGACAAGGTGGCAGCAAGGGTGGAGATGGGTTTTGGGAAATGATGACAAAGACAAAGAGGAGTCTGGAGGTAGGGGCAGTTGTGAAGGGAAAGAGTTATTAGATTATTAATTAGGGTTAATCATAATTAGTATATATAGGGAATTTAGGATGTGGGTTTAGGGTAACGGGTTAATGGGTTTGGGTTAGGATCCATAAGAATGGGCTATTGGGTTTAAATATAAACACTTAGAAAGTAAATAAAATACCCAAAACACAAGGAAAATAAAATAGAGTACACAAGGATCTCAGGGTTCAACGAATAAAAATAAAATTGATTAAAAGAATACAATTGGGTAGAAGATGAATACAAAAAATTCACTACAATAAACAGATTACAGGAATGAGAAGAGAAAAGAATTACAAAAGAAAATTCGGAAAATCGGAAACATGGGTTACAAATCCTACCCACCTTACAAGGAGAATTTCTTCCTTGAAATTCATCCAAGCAGATCTTAGGGTAACCACGAGAAAAGCCTAATCAAAGAGATGAAGGAACTTTTTCTGGATTTCCTTCTCAAGTTCCTAGGTTGACTCACTAGGCGAGTGAGGATTCCATGAGACACAAACAAGTTTAATGACTTTATTCTTCAACACCTTCTCACGCCTGTTCAAGATTGAGATTGGTTGGATCTCACAAGATAAATTTGGCCACACAGAAAACTCTGAGTATCCAATCACATGACTGTCATTCCTAATGTACTTCATAAGCTTAAAGACGTGGAACACCACGTGAACTCTAGATAATGCCAGCGGTAGAGCTAGTCTGCAAGCCACCTTGCCCACACGTTCCATAATATCAAAGGGACTGATGAATCGGGGACTTAGCTTGCCCCCACCTCCAAACGGATGACACCTCTCCATGGTGATACCTTCAGGATTACATGATCACCCGCCTCAAACTCTAAAATGTCTACCCACTTTCTCTGCCTATCTTGAGTTGCCTGTAAGTGCTTCTTGATCTGGGCCACTGTCTCAACTAACTTCGTGAGCAACTCAGGCCCCAAACGTTTCCTCTCGGCAATGTCATCCTAACAGACTAGGGATCGACACTTTCGATCATAGAGTGCCTCATACGGAGTTGCCTTGAGACTCGTCTGGTAGCTTTTGTTGTACGAGAACTCAACCAAGTGCAGATGATCTTCCCAAGAACCGCCAAACTGTAGAACACAAGACCTCAACATGTCCTCCAGAGTCTGAATCGTCCTTTCAGACTGTCCATCTGTCTGAGAATGGAATGTAGTAATGTAATTCAACTTACTCCCTAAACTTTCCTGAAGACTCCCAAAACTGAGACCTGAACCTCGTATCTCTGTCTGATACAATACTGAGGGGGACTCCATGCTATCGTACAATCTCCTAAATGTACTTCTCAGCCAAACTCTCTGTGGACTACCCACTCTGAAAGGAATGAAGTGGGCACTCTTCGTCAAACGTTCCATAATCACCTAAATGGCATTATGATCCTTGGGACTCTTTAGCAATGCAGTCACAAAATCCATAGTAATGTTCTCCCATTTCCACTCAGGGATTGGAAGAGGCTGCAAAAGTCCGGTGGTCCTCTGATGCTCTCCTTTCACTTGCTGACAAATCAAACATTGTGACAAAAACCTCGCCAATGCTCTCTTCATGATGTACCACCAAAAATTTTGTTTCAAATCTTTGTACATCTTTGTGCCTCCAGGATGAATGGAATATGGCAAACGGTAAGCTTCTTCAAGTAATTTATGTCTAACTTCTCCTTTTGGTACACACAATCTATCTCCAAAGTGAAGCGAGAAATCTGCATGAATACTCAAGTCAGTTCTTAGTCCTACTTCCAGTTCCATTGAGAATTTCTACAACTGTTCATCCCCAGCCTGGGCTTCCTTGATCTGCTCTACTAATGAAGACTGTAACTGCATCATCATACATTGTTGTGTTGTACTGAGAAAAACCACCTCCAAATTGAGTCTTCTCATATCCTCTAACAGTTCCTTCTGCTCAATCAGAAACATTGCAGTAGGTTGCCTGCTCAAGGCATCAGGTTCCAAATTTACCTTACCCGGGTGGTACTACAATTTGATGTCATAATCTGCATGAACTATAACCATCTTCTCTGCCTCATGTTGAGCTCCTTCTGCGTGAACATATACTTGAGACCCTTATGATCTAAGAAAATCTCAACCCTATCGCCAAGCAAGTAATGCCTCCATAACTTCAAGGCGAAGATTACGGCTGCAAGTTCAAGATCATGTGTAGGGTAATTCTTCTCATGAGGGCTCAACTGACGGGATGAATAAGCAACAACTCTGCCTTGCTGCATTGGTACAGCACCTAACCCTCTGCCCGAAGCATCACGCAAATCACAAAGCCTCCTGAACTATCCGATATAGTTAGCACAGGTGTTGACGTCAACCGATTCTTTAACTCCATGTAGGCTTCATCACAAGTTTTATCTCAAACAAACTTCTGCTTTTTCTTTGTCAACTTAGTTAGATGACCAGTAATCTTCGAGAAATCCTGAAGGAATTTCCAATAATACCCCGCCAATCTGAGAAAACTTCACACTTCTGATGTTGACTTCAGCACTGGCCAATTCTTGACTGCGGTAATCTTTGACGGATCAACTGAAACTCCATCACCTGAGATAATATGGCACAGGAATACAACACGGTCCAACCAAAATTCACACTTGCTAAGTTTCCTATACAACCGATTCTCCCTTAAGGTCTGCAAAACCATTCTCAAGTACTCGGCATCCTCCTCCCTGTTCCAAGAATATACCAGAATATCTTCAATGAATACTACAACAAACTTGTTCAAAAATGGCAAGAATACCCTGTTCATCAAACTCATGAATACGGCCGGTGCATTGGTAACTCCGAAGGGCATTACTAAGAATTCATAATGTCTATATCTTGTTCAGAATGCCATCTTCTGAACATCCTCAGGCTTCACCTCAACCTGATGGTAACTCGAGCGAAGATCCAACTTTGAGAAAACTGAAGCACCACCAAGCTGGTCAAATAGGTCATCAATCCTTGGTAGTGGATATCGGTTCTTCACAGTAACATTATTCAGTTCTTGATAGTTAATACAGAGCCTGCGAATACCATCCTTCTTCTTCACAAGCAAAACAGGAGCTTCCCAAGGCAAAACACTTGGCTTGAAAAATCCCTTATCCAACAATTCCTGAACCTGCACCTTCAATTCGGCTAACTCCACTGGTGCCATTCTGTAGATGCTCTTCGAGATTGGTGTGGTACCAGGTTGAACTTCGATAGTGAACTCTACATCTCAATCTAGCAGCAATCTGGGAAATTCTTCTAGAAAGACGTCAAGAAAATCCCGCACTACCATGGGTACAACTACACCATTGGTGCTTAACGACCCTAGTACACTCGCCTTCTGGTTTGTAGAGTCCTTGGCACGCCCAAGTGGTGTCACCCCAGCATGGAATTCAAATTCTTGGTGACCCGAGATTCTGAACACCACTTTCTTCTCTCGGCAGTAATCACGGCATGTGTGTCTCCCAACCAATTCATCCCAAGAATAACATCGAACCCTGAATTATTGATCGCAATGAGGTCTGATTTAAAGTCCACGCCACCAATCAGTAAGGGACTCAACTTGCACAATTTAGAACAAACAATGTCACCTCCACCTGTTGTGATATCCCAAGCAACTTGCAAGTCGTCAATCAGAAAATGATGACAATCTACAAAGCAAGAAGAGATGAAGGAGTGGGTAGCACCAGAATCAAACCGAACATGTGCAGGGAAAGAGTGTGCAAATATGATACCTAGTAATAAGTCAATGGGTGTGAGTGAAACATAAGCATGGTATGGGCAAGAACACATGGTGCAGAACAAAGTGCAAGATAGAATGAAATGACTGAATATAATAGTTATAATACATGCAACAACTCCCTCATCAGTCTCTGCTTCCTCCACAGTAAGATCGTAAGCTTGACCACAACCACCAGTCTGGCCTCCCTTAGGAGCTGCTCTCCTCTGATCATAGATTTGCCTCTGCGGTGGAAGCGGTGGCTTTCCCTGACCACGATCTTGTGTCCCCTACTGGGATGATCCCCCGGCCGGATGGCCAACCCTCTTCTACAGGCAATCTCATAGTGTGTGATCACCCGCTCTACACCCGAAGCACAAGCGGTTGGCGGCCCAGCAATCCTTGCACAGGTGACCAGTTTTGTGGAAAAAATCACATATCATGTGAGCAGCAGGTGGATATGGAAATTTTCTCACTACAGGGCCAAAATTGGTCTCCGTACCGTCCCACCTGTAGAATGGGCGGTAGCAGGATGTTGTCCTGCCCGCTGGGTTGCTCTCCTCCTTTTATGGGCCTGTTCCTAGACTGTAGCTGCATCAAGAACTGCAACGAAGGTACGGTGCTGGTGGGCAACCAGACGATCCTGCATATCGAATTCTAGACCCAAGAAGAACCTACGTGCCCTATCTTCCTTATTTGCCACCATAGCTGCATCAAAGTGACTAAGTCGAGTGAATTTCGCGGCATACTCATCCACAGAACGAGTCCCCTGTGTCAGAATACTGTTAAATTAATATTGCTACACATGGAATATGTAACGAAATTTAACATCAATTAACACAATCAGATGAACCTATGTTAGAGAGATGAACTATTGTTCCATCTCTATTTTCTTGATGCCGGGAAAGAACTTTGTCAAGAAGCTCTCGGAGAAAGTGGCCCAAGTGATAGGCCTCTCTAAACTTTCGATCTCTACCCTCCACCAAATATGGGAAAGGTCCATAAGTTGGATGCTTACCACATCCACCCGATCGACATCGGAGATTCACACCGCTTGCAACAGTTACTCAGTCCGAATCAGCCACTACTCGGCTTCCAGTGGAGTTTCGGTACGCGTGAACTTGTCCGGGTGTAACCTCATGAAATTCTCCACGGTCCCGGGCCTCGGTGGCAATAGCCCCGGTGCGGGTCCAGCGGTGGTTCGGTTACCAGCCTGTAAGGTAGCTCTTGTCAGCTCGTTGAGTTCCTATTGTAGCATCATCATTTGCTGCATTGTCTAATGGTTCTTCCCTATTTCGAGAAGTTGGGGGACCTCCACGAGCCATAACCTGCAACATATATTCTAAAAGGGTTAGTGTCCAGATGACAAGTTGGCTATTAAATATTCATGTGATCAATGTGGTGTGCTTATTGTTGAGTTAAACCTGGCTCTGATACCACTAAAAACCTGTCATGTCTCGCTTCCCTAAATACGGGGATACAAGCACGTAACAAAGGTCGAACAAATGATGTGTACATCATCCATAAGCTGTAACAAATTAAATCAACAATATGCAAAGGATCATAAACACGCAAGAATGAATAACCACATAAATAATGAATGAACTCCAAAAGATCGATGAAATAAATTCATAAAATAATATCTAACATCTAACAGAAAAGAAATAAACTTTGGGTCATATAAGCCGAGAATACAAAGTGCAAGTAACAATGCAGAAATAGTAAATAACATGAATGAAAAAATTATAGCATCCTAATAATTCAGCTCCATTCTCTAAAAGATTAGCTCACCAAGTCCATCGGTCAAATCTCCTCCTGTACTTTGCAAACTCATCAACTAGAGGTAGGGAAAAAATCTCCTTTAGAGCAAGTTACGGACTGCAAGTAGTAACAAACTGTGAACAACTAAACAAGACATAATGAGAAACAAGAATTAGGGACAAAGAATCATATGATTGAGGATGGGACAAGTAGCAAGTGTAAAATGTAAATGAGTAACGGGAAAGCATGTAACATGTAATAGGGATCATGTAACTTGTAAATGGGAATCATGTACCTTATGAACAAGAATCATGCATGTGCTCAAAGTTAACCGTAAGTCTGTCAATATTTTATCAATCCTATCTAAGGCACGCAATCTTGCATCCCATACCATAGGTTCGGGTGCATACAAACATGTTAATGTTTAGATTCTGTGAATTCTATAGGATTATGTACTCAGGTCTTCCAGTGATAATAACAATAATCATTACACATAATCATGAGTATGTAACATGAAATCATGTAATCATGTAAGTATGTAATCATATAAGCATGTAATCATGTAAGCATATAATGGATTCTAGAGGTGGCCTCCATCATCTCAAGACGTGGCACTTAGTTCCATATAAATTGTAAGAAAGAACAGGTAAACATGTACATAAGGGTCACTATTATAAGAAACACGGGCCTCGTTCCGAGTCCACTTTCCTATATTGTCCACTACTAGATTCTTTTCCTTATTACTCCTGCTTGTTATTTTTTTTTACAATAATCAACATGAGCATGCAACAACGGGAATGATATCAGAACATGATCAAGGATGTATCAAGGCTATGCAATGCATGGTATAATTAATTTTATCCATTATAGGCAAAATCAAACATGTTTATACTTATCAACACAAATCATACATTCTTGATAGCAAGATGTTATTGTACAAAAACTGACTTTCCTGTTGCTACAGAAAAGTAAATCAGGTTCCGTCAGAGGTTCCAGAAACTAGATTCTCTGCCGGTTCCAATGCATATTCACATGACATATTATAACTATAGTAGGTAAGCATATAAGTTCAATCTTTACTGGTTTCATGTTCAGGCAGCAAGTTAGGGTCAAATTCTTATATATAAAAGTTATTTTTAAAATTATTTTAAAATCTCATAAAAATCATAATTTGATTCCTAACAGTGTTCAGTAACAACACGATTAATCGCAGATTTTATTTCCTAAACATAATCTACTGTTTCAGTTAATTAAACATGGTGATGTATTTTTAGACTGCATTCTGCAATTCGGATGTCACAGTACAAAAATCTTAATATCTTGCAATCTGTATGTCGGATTACAAAACCATCAGATGATCTGAATTTCAGACACACAGGGCTAGAACTCTTATTGAATGAGTTTTTAATTAATATTAACTGCAGTCAGGTAAAAAATTTGGTTCTTTACTGAACTAGTGTTCTGACAACAACCTAGGATCATGTTCTTATACATTTAATGGGTCTGAAAAATTATCAATTAATCTTATAAAAATATTCGAGTGACTCTTAATCATGTCTAGTAACAACCTAGTTAATTTCAAGTTCTAATTGTACTATTAACATTTTCTTTTAATTAAAAAAATAAGTCGATATGCTTGTAAACGACAATCTGAAAATTTAAACCCAGCAGTATTAAAAATATGATAACTTGCAATTTATAAATCGTAATTTAGATCCGTAAAAAGTTCTAGAAAATAAATTCAAAGGGATACAGATGTTGTTTACAAAGTTCTACTAAATTATAACAACAATTGGGTCAAAACTTCAACACAACATGGAATAAGCAGCAGGTTAGCGAGTTGATTATTATTAATTAGCAACAAATAGTGCATACATGCATATAACTTCATGGAAAATAATGAACAGAAAAGTATACTCAATCTTTAGGGCGGAATTCTATTGTTACTGAGACAAACCATTATTAACATAGCATGAACATCATATCCAATTGAAAAGCATTCAATCATCATTATCTATACACATGTTTCTAATCTAAGTATTTGTGTAGTGTATGCATGTGACGACTTAGGTTTGAATCATGGGAATGATACGAAAAGAAAACTACTACTTGGTTTCGCCGATAAATTCGTAGTAGTCTCTTTGAAGGGTATCAACAATTAAATACGATAACGGAATAAGAACTACTTACGGGGATCAAAGAACATTCTTGAACGAGAATAATAAACTAATTCAAGAGAAACTTGCCTTAAAAACGACGGCTTTGAATATAAAAGAATAACGGGACATCGGGAACGAGAGTCCGATGGCAATGCACGGCGACGACGACGGTAAGAGAGACAGCAGCATCAATAAGAGACAGTGGTAATGGCAAGGCATCGGTGCTGTAGTAAAGGTAATGAGGGCGGTCAGGAGGCACGCAGGTGTGCGGTTGCGGTGGTTGGCAGCAAGGCAAAACAGGGGGCAGTGGGGAGGCTGCCAAAGGTGGAAGGCAGCGAGGTTGCAGTGCTTGTGAGGGCACTTAGGGGAGGCAGCGAGAGGGGCGATGATCGGCAATGAGGTGGCAGGAGAGACAATGGGGTGAGGGTGAGGGTCGAGGATAGAAATCGTTGGTGGTGGGGGAGGGCGGTGGCAAGGTCGATGGTGGAGATTGGGCGACAAAGAGGACCGGTGGTGGAGAGCGACGGGGATGGTGCGATGGGTGCTCGAGTTTCGGATGCAGCAGCAATGGATGGAGTCAAAGACGGGGTGGCTCGAGCAGTGGAAGTCGCGAGGTGGTAAGGTGTTGCGATGACAAGGTGGTAGCAAGGGCGGACAGGAAACGATGACGAAGATGAAGAGGAGTCGGGAGGTAGGGGCGGTTGTGAAGGGAAAGAGTTATTAGATGATTAATTAGGGTTAATGTTAATTAGTATATATAAGGAATTTAGGATGTGGGTTTAAGGTAACGGGTTAATGAGTTTGGGTTAAGATCCAATAAGAATGGGCTATTGGGTTTAAATATAGATAATTAGAAAGTAAATAAAATACCCAAAACACAAGGAAATTAAAATAGATAACACATGGATATCAGGGTTCAACGAATAAAAATAAATTGATTAAAAGAATACAATTTGGTTGAAGATGAATAACAAAATTTATCACTAAAATAAACATTACAGGAATGAAAAAAGATAATAATTACAAAAGAAAATTCGAGAAATCGGAAACAGGGGTTACAGTATGTATCGTGTTGTTTTCCATAGTTTTCTTTCATTCTCGCAACCTTTTATAAGTGTTAAGGTCCTTTTTCTTTTCTCGGGTCACTTGCCACTTTAGCTACTTATTTTGTAACTTTAGCCACTTGTTGAAACAAGTGGTGGAGAAGGAGGAGTGGAAGGCTACAGCTGACTGGGGAAAGGTGGAGAGGGCGAAGGCCGTTAGGATATTAGAAGCAGCGGAGCTTCGGGAGGAAGCTCGGGTTGCTTGGATTGTCCAGCTGGAGGAGGCCTTGAAGAAGGAGAAGGAGCTGGTGGCAAGGGAGAGAGAGGATGCGGTGAAGGAGAGGGAGGATGCGGTGGCATGCGTGTAGTCCGATGCTGAGGAGTTCCTTGTCAACAACATGGAGAAGGCTTATGCTAAAGCCATTTGGCATGTCAGCGAGCAAGTCCCTAATTTTGACGGCGAGGGGTATCAGCTATTTGAGGGTGCGGATGCTTAGGAAGAGGCGGGAGACTAGACAGTTGCAGAGCCTGCGATTGTTGGTGTGGAAAGTTCAGGAGTTGCAGGGGGAGCTAAAGAAAAAGAGGGGAGTCCCTCTCCTGTGGTTCCATCGACCGAGGTAGATCCATGCCTCCTCTTCATCCTCTAGTGCTTTTTTTTTGTATCCATGCCTAATAGCGGACTGACCAACGCTCGATGTATCTTCCTTTTGCTTCGAATGAAAAAAATCCTTTTGGTGTTTGATACTTGTACTCTTTTTGGTAGAACTGCCTTGTAGTGTAATTGGTTTGGACCGTTGAGTTTTCTCATTCTCGTAGTGATCGTTACTTGCGTTGTGGTAACTACCCACTCTACTTTTCGGCAGATCGTCGTATACGGCAAGGGAGACCCTTGAGATGCCAAGATTACCCGCCTCTGTAAAAGGGTGCGAGTGGCGGAGCTTGGGCTTAGTTGTTTGCAAGAGAAACAATACCGAGCGGAAGTAGAGTTTGCTTATCTGAAGAAGGTGTTGACCAAGCAAAAAGTTGAGGTAAAGCATCTTAGTAACAGACTGCACGAGAAGCCTCCTCTCAGAGTGGAGACGAGTTTCCACAATGGAGGTGTCCCTCTCTTGGGGGTGACCGTCGAGGAGGACTTAGAGATTAAACCCCTTCGTCGTTCCTTGCTTACGGCTACATCTGAAAGAGATGAGTTGAGGAATGTTGTCACACCCCGCTTTCCAAAATACAGAATACGAGTACGTAACGTGGGCCCAGCGAATGATGTAAACACCATCCATAAGCTGTACCAAACTAACTCAGCAATAAGATCAACAAATATACAACCATGCAAGAAACATAACCACATGAATCAATGATAAAGTTTCAATAATAATGAAATAAACCAACAGTATAAATATCCAACATCCGAGATCAAAATAAAACTACAGGTCATAGAGCCCAAACAAAGTACAAGAAATAACGGTGTTCAGAAAAAATAAATCTAGCAACAATTAATAAACTACGGAGCGGAAACTGGATCTATCACTAGAAACGTTGCTCACCAATTCCTTCGGGAACAGATCCTTCAGTACCTGTAAATTCCTGGTCTAAAAAGAAATAAAAGAGTGCCCTTAGAGCAAGTCGTGGGCGGCAAGTAGAGAAAACAAAGGATAATAGGAAAAACATAAATATCAAAGGAAAGGAACATGGTCAAAGACAAAGAACAAACCAAAGAGTAGGCAATATCAAAAGGTTACAATAATCACACATGAAATGCGTGATGTCAAGTCAATGTCAATACAGGATCAATTATGCAGGTTGTTAAGTATTTTATTAACCTATCTAGCGCACGTACTACTGCATCCCATACTATAGATTCCATGCAAGCACCGTGATCGTTTTAGACCAATGGTGAATTCACAGTTCGTGTACTCGACGTAACTAGATAATGTGATATCAAGATAACGAGATACCAAGATAACGTGATAATCTTCTTCCAAGACAATCTCCTCCTTCTATGTCAAGTATTCGTGCAAGCGAGAAGGCCTTATCGAGTACATTTTCCGATTGTTCACTACTAAGTCTACCCATAATAACCCCAGCTTGTTAATAGTTTATTTTCATCATATGTGAGCATGCAAGAGGGTGTCAATATTGTATATTACTATGTGTGACTAATTCTAGGCGCTACAGACAAAGCATGAAGCAAACACATCATATAAATACATTTCACAAAATCAGGACAGCATGACCTTGCTGTACCAAAACATGGATCATGGTCACTACACAATAGCAAAACTGAATCTGCCGAAAGATCTGGAAAAATAGACTTCCATACGATTCCAGCGAGCATAATTAAGGTATATAAAAGTCATATGCACCAGGGTGAAAATGTTATTCTAATCAGGTTTTATGTTCAGTCAGCAGGCAGTAGGTTATGTTCCATTAATTATTTTGTGTCAGAAAACTCATTATTAAAATCTACAAAAATTCAGGGAAGTATCTATACATGTCTAGGTCCAGCATGAATTATTTCAGATTTCTCTTTTACTGTTAACAGGTTTAAATAAAATAAATAACAGCGGGATACGCATGAAATTATGAGTCTGAACATTACTAACATAGTTGCAGAAAGTGATGATATCTAACAGGTGAAAAATTGGAACTTAAATTCAGACCAGGGAAAAATTATCTAGATATCAAGGCCTACATTTTATGTTTAGTAAGTTCTTTCAAATTATGTCATTAGTATGGCTAAAAATCGGATTCAAAGTGAAACATACAGCAGTCCAGAAATCAACTTAATATAAAAAGATAATAAATAATTCATACGTTCACATATTGCACGCAAATTGGCAATCAAAGCAATCCTAGGTGTCAATATGCAATTTCTAAGGGTTAAGATACATCTATCACGGTCATGGTGTCAATTCATTAATCAATTCAATTCTAGCATGTTTAATTTTAATGTCCAGTCTATCAAGCAATCCTAAGCATGAATCTAGTTGTTTAATGTGCAAAGCATGAAACATTGGGGATTAGGTTTAGATCGAAGAGAAGCACGATGTTAAGAGTATGTCAGGTTAGCTCGTGTAAACCCTCGATAATCTTAATAGAATTGTCAAAAGCAGTTTTGATAATAAAAGGACAGGATCTATTTGCAGGAGATCAAAGGAATCTTGAACACAAATAAATAAAAGGATTCAAGAAAAGACTTTCCTGTTATTACAGATAATAATAAAATAGAATAACGGGATCAGAATCCCGGGCAAAAATCTCCCAAAAATGCATGAAGAATTAACAGCAACAGCGAGATCCTAGAGCAATTCCCACACACCAGATCAGGACAGAATGCAGAACATCAAAACTGGATCTGGCACACATAGAACAAAGAATACCAAAACGAACCAATCAAACCTCTGCCTCACACTGGATCTGACACAAAACAGCGGACAGTAAAAGCGGATCGGGTGCGGCAGAACACGAGACAGCGAAACGGCCCAATCAGAACGCTGCCTCACACTGGATCAAACCGAACTGGGGATAGCGGCTTGGGATCGAGTGCGGCATAACAGCGAACAGCTGCCTCGCCCACTCACATCGCATCTCCTACATCTCGATAGCAGAATGGATAGAGAGAGAGAAAGTGGCAGACTGGCAACACGCGAAGACTGTGATGGCAACTGCGGTGGCAAAGCGGCATCGTTACCATGGTCGGGAAGCGACGGCGGCAACAATAACTCCGGCAAAGGGCTCTGTTTTTGCGGTTGAAAATAGGGGACGGCAATGCTCGCGACTCGGGCTTGGACGGCGGCACTAGGGGGGTGCACAGGCGCGGCAAGGGACGACGAAGACGATGATGAAGCACGGTGAGGAAAAAAGGCAACGGAGATGAAGTTTACGGCGATGGTAAACTCAGCTAAGGGGTCTCGCTGATGGGGATGGCGAGGATGGGGGTAAGAGCGACGGTGATGAAGATGGAGAGGAGACGGAGATGGTGATGATGGTGATGACGAAGTTGAACGATGGCAGGAGGATGGACGGGGGTCGGGGTGAGAAAGGGGTTGGGTTTGGGTTACGAAAACAGAGAGAGAGAAGGGTATGGGGAGAGAGAATGCGGCGAAAAGAGAGAGAGTATTAATTAGGGTTAATTAGTGGAGATATTTATAAGGATCAGGAATTTAGGATTTTGGGTCAATATTATGTGGATTTTGGGTATTGGTTTTGGCTCTTAAAAGAGTCAAACAAATGCAATGAGATAAGACGAACACAAAGAAGAACAAATCGAACTCAAAATAGAAAAGAGCCAAATCCACAAAAGACAGAATCCAATCAAAAGAACACAGATTGATCCAGAGAGAACAAAAGAACCAAAGAAAAGACAAAATGCACAATAATAAATGAGTTCAAATACAATAATCAAAAGAGTACAAAATACAATAAAACTGAAAGTATGGCTTACAAATGTGGTTCTTGAGAAGAGCTTAGAGGTCACTCATCTAAAGGAGATTGCCCCTGAATATCTAGGCGAAGCTCATCCGAACTATTCAGCTCGCACTCGTACGGTCCATTGGAAGATTAGGGTCAAGGATGCCCAACTCAAGGAGAGGCTTGTCATGTAGGAGGTGGAGATCCTTGATGCGACTACTTGAGGGGACTTAGAACAGGAGCACCTCTTGCTCTTGAGATGAGATAACTTAAGGGAAATTATTCCGTGAACTGGCCTTACGTCCACAAGGGTCCATAAGGAATCCGGGAGATGCACAAAGCGGGGTGGCCAGCTCGTCAAGTGTTGAGGGGGCCGCACGTGTTCATGGTCGCTCAGCTCAGACTCAAGTTGTTGGTCTAGTACTTCCTTCAGATCGTTCAAGAGATCGAGGCGGTTCTTCTGTTCCAAGAGGGATCCATAAGCTACAAGTATCCCTCAAGTAAAAAATCCCCTTGCCTCAAGGGAGTAGAGGTGACTATGCGGGAGACTTGTAAACTTTTTAATCTTTTGATTCAATATATCTTGTCAGACTTGTAATGAGATGTTGAAGGGAAAAAAATCTTTTAAGTTTTCTAGTATTGTCTTTTGTCGCCTTTGATTTGTAGCTCTTTGTCTTAGAGTAGCTGGGGTAGCTCCAATAGAGAGTTGGACCCCTCGTGTCCTTGTTGTGGAAAGTTGTGGGAGTAGCACTTGGAAGGGTCTAGACTCCTCACTTGTTGTTTTAAGGTAACCAACTATAACACCCTGGATTTACAAATCTTATTTTTATTTGGAGTTATTTGATTTTTACGTGTTGTGCACGTAAAAATTTATGCATGCATTTATTTAAAATATTTCATGAATTAGTAATCCCCATTTATTTTCTTAGAAGCCTAATTTAATCCTAAGCTTAATTTGTCTCTTTGTAGCCCACATTAGTTAATTAATTAATTAAATTAGTAGAGCTCATAGTCTCTTGGCCCATTAGTGAGCCCATGTAATTTAATTAATCTTTATTTTAATCTAACTTGTAGTGTAGACTCAAATAATAGATAATTAATTAATTAGCATGTACAATTTCTGAGTGGGGGACACTAGGGTAATACGTGCATACACAAGAGTGTGCAAAACACACCCTTGGAGTGAGGCCGTATTATGCATGGTTGGAGAAGGGAATAGGAGTAGTGGTGAGGTGGTTATCTCATTCATGGGTGGTTATGGAAACTTCCAAACTAATCCTAGCCCTTAATCTCTAACTATTTGATCTAATCTTAGCCATTCAATCCACCCGAAATTATGTATAAATACCCCCCCCCCCCTCCCCTACATTAGTATATTCACACCTAATCTATATCAACAAAAAAAAAGGAAGACAAAGAAATACAATTAGAGAGTAAAAGATTGAGAGTTAGTGAGTTCAAAAGATTGAGAGTTGTGTTGTGTATTCCCATTTGGTGGCCGATTTTTCAAGAGAGCAAGGAGGCTCGGGTTTGCTTCAAGATGAGGAGGTGACGACTTGTGGTGGCTCAAACTAGGAGGAGAATGCCTCTTTTGATCAATCTAGGAATTCTTAGGAGTACATTCGTTTTCTCTCTAATAAGGTGGGCAATTTTCTCTACTTCTAAGCAATACCATGCTAGGTTTTGTGCTAATCATGTTAGAATAAATAGATGAAAATATTGCTCTTTGATAATACCATGATTAAGGTGAAAATGGTACATATGTGAAATTGCATGAAATGAATAAGTGAACTTGATTGAATGATATGTTTGTTGTTGTGATATTTGGATATTAATCTAGCATGCTAAATTAGAATGAATGTTTCTCCATGTCGAAATATGTGTGTTTATGGAAAAAAACACAATTTTAGGAATTGTGTTTATGTAGAAAATGCTAATTGTAAGAATTTCTACATTATTAAAATAAGATTGGTTAGTAAATTATGCTTATTCATGATTAGTGTGATTGATGCTAAATAATCCTAAAGTTGTATGTTAATTGTTGAGAGAAATGAGGTACTTTATATGGAAAATGAGATTTAAATGGTGTTTTGAAAATCTTGAGTTAGTGTATAAATTCCAAATTTCGGATTTTAGTTGTTGAATAGTCGACCGTATATGTCTTAACAGTCGACTGTCCTGACTGTTTATTTTCGAGTTTTTAATCCTCGCAGAATAGTCGACCGACTATGTCCTAATAGTCGACTGTCCTGACTATCTTAATTTTCAAATTTTAATCATCGCAGAACAGTCGACCGACTATGTCTTAATAGTCGACTGTCCTGACTATCTTAATTTTCGAATTTTAATCATCGCAGAGCAGTCGACCGACTATGCTTTAACAGTTAACTGTCCTAACGATTAAATTGATATCCATATTTCATGGGATAGTTTTCTATAATAATTTTCTATTACCCTTGTCCTGGTGTAAAGGAGAAATTGAGACTATTTTGCAAAAAAGAACTTATTATAAAATTGTTAGTTTAAAGCGTCTTTGGATAAAGGAAAGTGTATTGTTTAAAAGAGTTCGAAAAGTGATATTTTTGATAAAAAGGAAAATTGAAAGTATGAATGTTTGATTTAGAATTGACAAAGAGAATAAGAGAATGATGTGGAAAGAATGAATTATAAATGTGACAAGTTAGAAAATGAATTTATTTATCTTATGCATAAAATAGTACATGAAAGTGAAATCAAATATCATGATGAATTATGAAAAGTCTATGAATATGAATACATAAACTTATGAACATGAAATAAGATTTTGAACTAGAGAGTAGCTAAGTCCTATTACTGGCAATTGAATGAATTATAATTATTGAGATGAACTATTGAGATGAAAGACCAAGATGGTCAAGTTGTTGATTAAGACCGGTATAGAGGAAAGAGCTAACTCTAGGGGTTGATTTTAATTCATGATTCAGATAAACTAAGTATTTAGATACATAGTGGTGATGTGACGAAGGTGAGAGAAAAACACAAGTGTGAGGGCCATCGAATTGGCGGTGTGAGAGTGATTCACAGACTGCCTGCTTGATGCATCATGACATGGCGTGAGCACTACTCCAGAATTATCATCCTGGTGGCAACGCTTGTGGGGTGTTTGGTGACTACGGGTGGTGCCATCGTTCCATGGCGGAGATTGAATTGTCCATAGTCTGCCTGCTTGATGTGTCATGTCAGTGCGTGGGATTCCCCTCTAGACTGCCTGGACATGGGCTCGTAGATCATAGAACATCTAGGATACTTACTGTAGTTACCGTAGTATTTTAAGTCATGGCGAGGGATTGAACCCTATACGATGAAGTACGATCAAGGGTTTGCTCTCGGACCTATGTAGTATGGGATGCATAGAATCCGAACAAGGGCGCATTAGTATCATATAACATAACAACTACATTAAGGACTAAGTGCACAACACAACACGACATCTATAGGATAGTCCCTATAGTTTTGCTTGTGACAAGTGTGTGCTTTCTAAGTAAGAGAAAATTGATGTTTTATATCCTTGCATCAGTTAAATGAACTGACAAGCCCACAGTTTCTATGCAGGATAAAGAGATTGACAAGATTAAGTATGCAAGTTGCTTAAAGAATGTTTCAAGTGTTGTACTTTTATTCCTGTAATTGTTGTAAATAACTTCCACTGTTTAAATGTAATTCAAGTTGTAACTCTGATGTAATGAAAGTTTAAATTTTCTTGTAAAATTGTACGAAGAGAAGTGTAAAGATCCTGTGGAACTTTGAATTCAGTCTGTTTTGGAATTCGGGGTGTTACACCAACAAAGTTGTGAGAGTTTGCTTTGAATAGCGAGTTGATTTCTTAACTTGCTTATTAGCACATTCTATAGCAACTTCGTGCCATGAGTATGGACACAAACAAGTTGTTTTTAAAGAGTTAACGAGTTTCAGAGCAGATTGAGTAGCGAGTTGAGCTCTGATCTTGCTTGGTTGCAAGTTTCTAGAACAACTCAGAGCCACAAGTATGGACTCCGAAGTTGTCCATTTAGTGATTTAAGAGATGGTCGAATGATGAGTTGAGCTCTGAACTTGCTTGGTTGCAAGTTGCTAGAGCAACTCTGAGTCATGGGTAAGGACTCCGAATGGGTTGCTAACGAGTTTTGGGAGCAGGTCGAGTGGCGAGTTGAGCCCTGAGCTAGCTTGGTTGAAAGTTGATAGAGCAACTCCGAGCCATGAGTGTGGACTCTGAACTTGTCCATTTGGTGTGTTAAGAGCAGGCCAAATGGTGAGTTGAGCTCTAGCAACTTGCTTGGTTTCAAGTTTCTAGAGCAACTCTGAGCCATGGGCATGGAATACAAATGGGTTTCTAATGAGTTTTGGGAGCAGATCGAGTACCGAGTTGAGCTCTGAACTTGCTTGGTTGCAAGTTTCTAGAGCAACTCCAAGCCATGAATGTGGACTCCGAACTTGATGATTTAGTGTTTTAGGATCATTTCAAATGGCAAGTGGAGCTCTAAACTTGCTTGATTGCAAGTTGCTAGAAAAACTCCGAGCCATTGGTATGGACTCTGTGCTGCTAACGAGTTTTGGGAGCAGATCAAGTGGCAAGGTGAGCTCTGAACTAGCTCGGTTGCAAGTTGCTAGAGAGACTCCGAGCCATGAGTGTGGACTCCAAAATTGGCCATTTAGTATTTTAGGAGCAGATCGAATGGCGAATAGCTCTGAACTTGCTTGAGTGCAAGTTGCTAGAACAACTCTGAGTCATGTGAATGGACTCCGGATGGGTTACTAACGAGGTTTGGAAGTAGATTGAGTGGCGAGTTGAGCACTGAACTTGCTCGGTTGCAAGTTGCTAGAGTGACTCTGAGTCACGAGTATGGACTCTAAACTTGTTATTTTGGGAAGCTTAGTGAGTCTTAGGTGTTGCTTGGGAGAGAGCTAGGCGTTTAACTCATCGTTTGCATCCAAAGAGTTGTACAAGAATTATGCTAAAAAAATTCTTAGTTTTTGTTTGAAAATAAACCTAAGCCACTACTTTGATCGCTAGCCTTTGTTACATACTTTGTCCGTTAAATTTGTCAGCCTTATTATAAATTGAAATCTTATTTCTAGGGGAGGGCGTTAAGCGCCCTTGTTGTACTTCAACAGGTACTCGGCGTTCCAAGTACTTGGTATCTTCTGGCCCCGCAGGGCTTCAAGTCAGTAAGCTCTTGAGCTAACCATTTGTGAGACCTTCTATGGTCCTTCCCCATTTGGAGCAAGCTTTCCCTTCTTATGTGGGTTGAATATTTCGGACTTTTAAAACACAAGGTCCCCCTCTTTGAGGCTGGCCGGGCGAACCCTCTTGTTGTAGAACTTCTCCATTATCTACTGATGGATATGTCTCCACAGTTCCGACATCTCTCAAACTTCTTCAATGAGATCAAGATTGCCATGAAGGTCATTTGAGTTCTGGTCTTCATTGAAGGAGAAAATGTGATGGGAGGTTAATTCGACTTCTAAGGGGATGAGTGTTTATGTGTCGAAGGTGAGAATGAATGGAGATTCTCATGTTGGTATTCTCTTTGTGGTTCTACAGGACGAGAGCACACTTGGGAGTTCTTTGACCTACCCTTTGGAGTTTCATCAAAGCTCTTCTTGAGGTCGTCCAAGATTTGTCGATTGGCATTCTCTTTTTGAGGTCATCCAAGATTTCTTCGATTGGCATTCTCTACTTGGCCATTGGTCAGGGGGTAAGAGATGGAGGAAAAGCGTTGTTCAACCCCTAGATCTGTGTAGAACTTGCAGAATCCCTTGCCATCGAATTGGGTTCCATTGACGGTGGCTAGAGTTTACAGGATCCCAAACCGGCAGACTATGTTTTTCCAGAAGAATTGCTGAACTTTGTGCTCTATTGTCACGCCCCGCTTCCCAAAAAGAATACAGAATACGGATACGCGACTCAACTCAGCGAATAATTTGCATCATCCATAAGCTATTTAGAATCTTTACAACAAATCTCAGAATTATCAGAGTCGGAAACCAAAAGAATCATCCTCACACAGACATATATATATATATATATATATATCAAAATAAAACAAAGTGCCAATAGAAATTAATTGAAAACCAATAATATAATAGTCTCAAATAAACAGATCCGGATAAGTTAATATCCTGGGTCACATTGCTCAAATACAAATAAAATCCAAGTGCTCAAATACATTGTTCAAAAACAACAGATAATAATAATAGCAAAAGAATTCCAGCACTAATATTTCATTTCTCCAATACCATCGGGCAAACGACCATCCTGATCTGCAATCAATAAATTGCAGTAGAAAGAAAAAGAAATAAGTACCCGTCAATGCAAATTACGGGCCGCTTGTAATGCAAGATACAAGTACAAGGAAAACTAACAAATCTAAATAATAGCAGAAACAGATATAGCATGGTATAGCAGAATCAACTAGCATGGTATACTAACATGTGTCAAGTGTCAAAAGTCAAATAGCATGCAGACAGATATACAAATAGTGTCAAATAATGGTGTCAAGTGATAGTGTCAGACAGATAACAGATAATCAGATAATCAGATGATCAGAAAATCAGATAACAGATTCAAATACCAGATACAGATACAGATACAGATGTCAGATTCAGATTCTTATAAGTCTTCTATTAATTACTAACTCGGTAGCACTTCATGTTCCATCCTTTTATCACATGGTTGCTACATTCAAAACAGTTACGTTTGGAGATTTCGTAGGGATCATATAGGGTCGTGTACTCAGGGTTCAGACAGTTATCAGATAACAGATCCAGACAGACAGATAGAACCTAGTGGTTCTCTTCTTCCCTACACCTTCCTATAGGAAGTAATGTAGACAGGATACAGAATAACAGATAACAGATAATCGTATGGGAAACACGGGTCCCCCTTCTAAGTACACATTTCTATGCTTTCCCACTACTAGATCTTTCCCATAAACCTCGGTTTGATCATTTTATAATTATTATCAGACAGATGTGTATGTGCACGAAACAAAGTAAACCTAGCATGATATGTCGATCCACAAGTTCAGAATAATAGATAAGCATGTACAGAAAATCACGCAACAGAACAAAATAGGGTACTTCCTAATTTAGGACAGCACTACAGGTTAGTACTAAAACAGCGATTCCCGTTACCACAAATATCGAAACTTAGATTCGTCAGAGAACCTGAAAAATAAACTTCCAACCGAATCCAGCGGATACATATAAATCATAAGTGTTTTAGAAAAACATAACTCAAAACAGATTTGAAACCAGAAAATATGTGCAGCCAGAGTAAATTGAATTCACAGTCAGGAAAACAGCATCAAAACACCTCAAATAAATCCAGAAAAAATCCGGAGTATTCCCCTATATGTCTAGTATCAGAATATAAAGTTTCAAAATTTTGCAGTAAGATTAGTTTAGCCAAAAAAAATCAAAAAATATCAAGAAACGATAGTTTAGCAAATTTGGAATCCCAACACTGCTGTACGAAAACTTTAATATCTTGCAAACCGTGAAACAAAATCTAGATCCGTCAAAGGGAGATAAAAATAGACAAAATAAGCTAACTTTCATATTTCATATATATTTTTGATACAGGAAAAGGAATTAGGGTGAAAATACAAATCTTTATAGAACATCGAGTAAAATCCAGCAAGTATAGTTTTTATAAACAGGCATAAAATGGTATATAAAACTTGTCGATAAAATCCACCAAAATTCTGGGTAGTCCCTAAATAAGATATAGAAATACTGTGAAAAACTTCATATCAAAATAATATTCTTAGCACTAGTATCAAAATAGTTTAATCATCGGAATCATCAAGAAACGAAATCTGGAAATATAATACATCTCTGTAGTAAAATAGACATAATTCGCAAACCAAGAATCGAAACTGAGTTCCGTCGAAAGGGTTGGAAAATAGACAAAATCCTCTACAAATCATGTTCACAAAATATTTTCAAATACTAACCTTGATATGGTCTAAAATACCAATCAAAACTGATCGCTAACAAAGTACAGATTTTCCTCTTAACAACAAATCAAACAAACATGTTAAGCATGAAATAGGGTACAAATCAAATCAAACAAACATGTTAAGATTTTCCTCTTAACAACAATATACGAAACTCATTCCAAACACAACCAAACATGTTATAGAGTCTACTAAGTGTCCAAACATCATGAAATAGGGTATATAGCATGTTCATAACAAGTATATCACATGAATCCAAACAAACACCCAAATTCTCATAATTATCTCACAAATATAATCACGTTAAGAATGGTCAAAACCTAAGTTGTTTCATGTCAAATTTGTGTCGTGAGGCAACTATGGTCGAATAGCACTATAAAGACAATACTCATCAAACATACATCACACACGTGTTGTCTCTAGAACCCAACTACACTATAAGCGGAATTTATGACTTGTATCATACAAAGGAATTGAGTACAAGTTACTTGCCTTAACCGAAGACAAAACGAACACCAAGAATAACGGGAATGGATCCTGGCAACGAACAAATCCCACGAACGAAAACCAGGAACCAAGAAATCACACGTGCAACTTCGTGCACGAGCAAAATCAAGAGAGAGAGAGAGAGAGAGAGCAGTCGGGAATGGCACGGCGGTGGTGGCGCTGGCTTCGACTGGCGTCGCTGCTGCTCCTGTCGCTGCTGTTCTGGCCGCACAACGGAGAGAGTGGAAGAGACAGAGAATGATGGGACAGAGATGGAGAGATAATGGGGAGCTCTCCGGTGCAATGGGTCGGTGGGGTTGGCTGGCGATCGGGAGGACGGCAGATGGATGCAGTCAGGAGCGGCTAGGGGAGGGGGTGTGCGGGATGTGGGCGACGGCGCAAAAAGAAGGGATTGGGGGTTAGGGTTGCACAGGGTTAGGGTTAGGGTTTCGGTAGGAGAGAGGGAGAGGGGTTTATATAGGCGGTGAGTTTAGGGTTGTGCGTATTGCATTGTGGATAGTTTAGGAGTAGTAGGAGGAGATTTGGTTTAATAGGATTTTCATAGGATTTAAAATAGGATTGTAGGCTAATTTGTCTTTGATAGTTAATTAAGGATCAAAAGCAATATGAATAGCAATCGGATTAGCAACCAAAACACCACGAGCACCCAAGAACAAAATAAGAGAACAAGAACCAAATAAAGAGCGAAATAATAATAACGATCAAGAACAAATCAAGGGATAGAAAAAATTAATCACAAGAAGATCAAAAATGAACAAAATAAATATATATTGAAAACAACTCCAATATACGGTCCAAAATACAAGAAGAGTATAAATACTCAAGAAAGAAGAAAATACACCAAGAATAAGAAAAACGAAAAACAGGGGTTACAATCCTACCCACCTAACAAAAGGAATTTCGCCCTCGAAATTCAAAAAGAAGATACATAGGGTAACCCCGAAAGAAAAAGAAAACAAAACAAGACAAAACAACCACTACTCAAACAAATGAGGAAACTTCTGCTGAATAAGAAATATAACTGCCAGTCTCCTGCTCAAAGCATCTGGCACCAAATTTACTTTACCAGGATGGTATTGCAAACTGATGTCATAATCGGCCATAAGCTCCAACCAATGCCTTTGCTTCATGTTTGATTCCTTCTGGGTGAAAACATACTTGAGACTTTTGTGGTCTGTAAAGATTTTCACTCGGTCCCCAAGTAAATAATGTCTCCACAGCTTCAGAGCACAGATCACTGCTGCTAACTCCAAGTCATGAGTAGGATAATTATTTTCATGCGGCCTCAACTGCCTCGATGCATACGCAACGACTCGATCCTTCTGCATAAGAACCAATCCAATACCCTTACCTGAAGCATCACAGTGAATTACAAATCTGCCTGCAGCATCTGGAATAGTCAACACAGGCACTGACGTCAATCTGTTCTTCAACTCAACAAAAGCCTTATTACACTCATCATACCAATAAAACTTCTGATCCGTTCTTGTCAGTTTAGTTAACGGCCCTGCAATCTTCGAAAAATCTTGGACAAATTTTCGATAATAGCCAGTGAGACCAAGAAAACTCCGCACTTCGGAAACCGACTTAGGAATAGGCCAATCCTTCACAGTAACAATCTTAGAAGGATCTACAGAAATACCGTCGCTAGAAATGATGTGCTCCAAGAAAGAAACCCTGTCGAGCCAAAACTCGCACTTGTTGAGTTTTCCATAGAGCTGATTCTCTCTCAAAGTCTGCAAACCACTCTAAGATGCTCAGCATGATCTTCACCATTCCGAGAATACACCAAAATATCATCAATGAATACCACCACAAATCTATCCAAGAACTGAGAGAAAACCCAGTTCATAAGACTCATGATTACAGCTGGCGCATTAGTGACCCCGAACGGCATTACAAGACACTCATAGTGCCCATATCTAGTCTAGAATATAGTTTTCTGTATATCTGCAGCCTTCACCTTGACTTGGTGATATCCCGAACG